>JARHVA010007560.1:72500-112500 GCA_037957365.1 Torreya grandis
TGCAACTATATATGAGTTAATGCATGTGTGTGTGTGTGTGTGTGTGTGTGTGTGTGTGTGTGTGTGTGTGTGTGTGTGTGTGTGTGTGTGTGTGTGTGTGTGTGTGTGTGTGTGTGTGTGTGCGTGCGTGCGTGCATGTGTGTGTGTTTGCAATATCATGTGATGTAATGATTATTATTGATGTTGAGTTAGTAAACTTTTATTCATGATTTATAATTAGGTTGTTATATTGACCTGAGAAGTAATCACTACCCCTAATGAAATAAATTTATTGATATTGAAAATTTGAATATAGGGATATACCTGAGATTAATTATATCCAGATCATCTAGATTGATCATCAATGAAGTAATTCATGAAATTATTTTTTTGGAATAATAGAAGTATGAACCTAAGCCATGGATTACCTTTACGTGTAAAATGGATATGGGTAGCAAAGTGACACTAAAATAAATAACCTTACTATGCCAAAAATTATCCATTCAGTATTATTTAGATAAGACAATGGATTACTTAGGTGGTATGCGACACCTAAGAAACACACAGTCTTAGAAACACATATTATTGATCATAAATAAACTAGTGAAAGGAAAATGTCTATGTCTAACAACTATTATATGACTAGGTCAAGGATACTTTGGGATGAGATTTGTGGACTTCAAGACATGTTGTTTATGAGATTGGAGTCAATCCTAGTTAGACCCACTTCATCTATAAAAGAGTTCGATTTAATAAGGGGGACTTGGAGAGTCAAGTATTATGACCTTAAGAAGTGTATATAGGGTATATTAGGAATTTTAATTTATTTCATGTCTTAGTTCATAGTCATACTTACAAGAAGCTATGTGGAATGGTTATGAAGTTTACATGAATTTTAAATGATTTCTTTCTTATCTTTGGACCCATATGGATGAGAGGTGAGTGGGGGATTTGAAATGATATATGATTAGAGGAAAATACCTCTATGATAATTTTATTCCTTGTATCTACACAATTTTTTACTATTCTTAGATGTTCTTCTACTCAATCCAATGTAAATAAAGGAATCCGTTACCTTATAGTATATATTTATTATTCAGGAATGCAAACATTGATGTAAGTTAATCATTTGTATTTTTAAATGTTTTTTAACTTAATTCAATTCAAAATATCTTATTACTATAAATATTATCAATTTTATTTAGTTTATTTTTTTAATTATTATAGTCTTGAATCACTGAATAAGTATTTCAATTACAAATAAAAAAATTGTATTTTTAATGATGTAGTCTTTTATTACATTATTCAATTATAATAGTTTGATTTGATTATGAAAATTTGAAGAAAGATAATCTATTATTTTTGAACTACATTCTCTATACTACGTTGGATATGATGAATGATTACATGAAATATAATGTTTATTCAATGCTCATATGTTCTTTTCATAATTAGTATTTATCTATTAAGCTTGAAGGAAAAGTCATATAGAAAAAATTCATAGCATAATATGTTTAAAAGATATGTATATAGAATTATCTTTTATTTTATTACTTATACATTTAATTGAATTCAATAAAATTCATTAGTACCCTTTAGATAGAAATGCTATCAACATAGAATGTCTATATAGGATTGAGAAATGTGAGATACCCTTCAGTAGTGTACTAGAAACAAAAATAATAATGTTTTTTTACTATAGTATGAAGGGGTTATTAAATCATAGTATTAGAGCACTAGGTTCAACACTCATCCTAATTATCTCACTCATGAGTTTGTGATAGAAAGTGTTGAGGAAAAATATAGTAATCTATGCAAGGTAGGCACTATACATTCAAGTGGTACATCGGTGAAGGTTGGAGAGGAATAAGCTAACCTTTACTTCTTAGGTGGTCATACCCAATTAAGAGGGTGACCTATGAATACTGAAATATAATTTTATTTTATAAATAGAGGAAGTATTAATTTTGAGTGAGTGTACCTCCTCATTATTCAACATACCTATGATAGGAATATGTAAACTATTTTCCATAACGAATTTGGTTTATCCTAGATTGGGATATCTAAAACTTGATGGTCATCAACCTTTGAACTAAATTGTCTCCTTTTGTGTGGACTATTACATCATTAAAATCTTATTTTAATAATTCTTGAAGAATCTAGCAGCATAAAATACCCTTTGGGATAACTAAATGACATCTTGGGCTTATAATGCCTCATTTGTGAAACTATGCCACACTCATGATTGGAGTTGTAATTTTTAAGAGTTTTTTGTGGATGGATTAATTACTACTTTAGGTGTTATATACCCATGATTATTTGAATTTTTTTTACTATGAGGATAAAATTTTATAGATGGGAGTGCCATTTATATCTTGACTCCCTAAATTATGTATTTTCTCCTTCTTTTCAATGTTGACATCATTTAGTATACAAGTTACACTAGAAATCAATCAGCCATTATTAAATATCTTAGGTATCATTTGCCTAAAAAAACCATTAAACATAATCTCATAATGTGTGGAACATAATTAAAATGGAGGGGTATTACAAAAATGACAAGGAAAATTTTTAATAGACCTAGGTTCATCACATGGAGTGATGAGGATTGATAGTTGAATTATAGGATGTTCCTAGTGAATATAAACAAATATGACAAAATATTAAAACTTATGTTTGATAGCACTAGTAGAATATCACCTCATGTGGATGGAAGGAAAGTGTACATTTTGGATATCATTATGATATGGAGACATAAGGGATGAGTGGTGAATTAGGAAAGTCAGATGGGAGTGGTTTCTAGTTAGTTTCACTTTGATTTAGTAACTACTGAGCTTGAATTTGACAAGGGGGACATATCAAATTTAGTCATAAGGACATACATAGGTATACCAATGAATCTTTATTACTAAATATTTTAATTTTATATACATTGGATACTTATTAATTTAAGTTCTTATTCTTGGTCAAACTTGTTAGGAATTACATGGAGTAGTAATAGTAATGGCCAATCATGCTTGTCAGGAGCTACATGTAGTAGTGGTAGTATAGACTTTTACACATTGTCCTTTGTGGGTTATATGAGAAATTTATCATAAATGAGTAAAACACTCTCTATGGATGACAAAGGTGAAGAGGATCTTGATGGATTGTGTAACTCTACCTAGCCTTTTTGTTTGGCTTTATATGGATCTCATGTGTATATGGTTAATGACAGAGAATTATGTGATTTATGATAACATTTAATGTAATTGGTATGGGACACTTATGGGACATGTTTTCACTCTTAACCCTAATAAAAAATATCTTAGTTTAGTGTCTAATGTTAATAATAGTAGCTATTTGATGTAATAATCCCACATTTAGTAGGATTAGTGAATACCGAATGATAGGTGATGTTAAATGAGAGATTAGAACAATAAAAAGTTGCCAAAAACTCATGGGATGGATTATATTAAAAATATAGGTTATATCATGAGAAGGTTTATGATTCTATAATTATGGGAAGGCGTAAGTGAAGTGATGGATCTGATCAGTTTGAGCCAAGTTTTAAGAGATGAATGTGTATCAAGATTTGGAAAGTTTTTTTGTAGAAGCCCATATTCAATATGAATCGATTTATATAGGTTATAGCTATGTTGAGACCTAAAAATTTATATATTGGTTGTGTATATTTTTTTGGTATAAGTCCATCATCATGATGAGATGAAGTGTATAAGCTACACCTAAGTCAAGAACTACATATTATTTCTTTACAAAAGGATGATGTGTCTACATCCTTTGTATTAATATCTTGGTATCAGGAATCTATGAGGTTTTACAAGTAAATCATTTCAAACATGAAGCTTAGTGACCCATAATAGTAACATGTGAATACCATTGGAAAAGGTGGGGAAGGATCAATAATAATTTAAGAAACACTATCCCCATGAGGACCTTGAGAGTTGATGGAAATGAAACATTGTAAGTGTACTATGTAAAATTATTTTGATGTAATCATATACCTACTATGGTTAATATAAGACCATGAATCATTTTAGAATAAAATGTATGATAATTTTAGATATATCATAATAATGATGTGATAGGGTAATTAGTAGATGTATGACCACACAATTATTTTTCTTAGATAAAAATTTGACTAGGGGTTATGTGTCCATGTCGAAAGGTGAGTGGACATGACATTTACAAATGGCATGACTATTATATGAAATTAGTGATGTCATCAGATCTATTCAATAAATGAAATGAATGATGAGTCCCTGAGGAGTAATGATCAAGTGGGATATTTAACCCATTAGCTTGAGGATAAGTATGCATTATGATTTATGTGTTTGGTATTGAGAGTGATTTTTGGTAAGGTCCTAACATTGAATGGAAGTGCAAAGGTTGATAATGGTGCAATATAGAAACAATGGTAATGAAAATGGGGATAATCAATAGCCACCACCTTTGACTATGATATATGAGGTGTATGTGTAGATTTTTCAAATTTTGAACTGAGTAATGGATATCATGGAAGAGTTAATTTGATGACATATGGAGCCATGGATTAAGCCTCAACCTTAATATAGGGGGTGTGAATTTTACTACACCATATGTTTTTTAGGGGATCTTAACCTAAGGTTTACTAAATATTAACATCTATCAAGTTGCTTTAAATGGAATCTCCACTATCCAATGGGATGTGGAAAGAGGTGACGATAAGAGTTATTCGCACAAGCTCATCATAATGATGAGATAAATCCATGGGTTGTGTTGATATAAAATTTCACAAGATATAGAGTGGGGTATGGGTCTATACCTAATATATTCATTGGTGTAATAATATATGTTGGTTAGGTAGTGTAGCCTGCAATATTATGTGGCTAATGTGGAGAGCCTAACCATGCAAGCTGAATGTGTCTGAGAAGGAATATTGCATATGCCAGTTTGGTATAAAACCAATAGGGAAGATGGATTAATTTTAATCTAAAGTTACTAGATAATCATTCTAACATTGAAAAAGATACCAAAAAAAAGTGTCAAGCTTAAAGGGCAAAATATCGATTGACTAATTTCTCATGTGTAATTATATGCCACTAGGTCATATATTTGTAATGATGTGCTTAGTAATATATGTATAAGTGGATATATGAATTAATTATATAATTTATAGATTCATTATACCTATATATTCTTCATATTATTAAATATCACATATGGTCCCTAAATACGTTGAGACCCATTTCCTAGCTGTAATGTTGAGTAGAAGGAATGTTCCATTACAGTATTAAATATCATAATTATGATTTTATTAGTTTTTATTTCATTATTTACTAATATCATCTAAAGGCTCATTCAAAGGTTTAGGTGAAAATTTTAAGGATAAACTCACTCCATAAGTGGACATATTAGAGGTTATTTTTCTTAGACATAAAAGAGGACCATCGTATGAATAAATCTAACAAGCCAATAGTTATTCACCTAAATTATATCTTGTTTATTTATAATGACAACTACATTGTTCATGTACATGTTCAGTTTTCTATAAGGATTTGACTCAGGATTATTTATCCTACATTCATCCTTTTTAAATTATCATTCCTTGATTTAACTAGTAAAGTGAACCAAATTTAAACATATTACCATGTAATTTATCTCATTTATTATTTTGAGTACTTATTCAAGATTTAAACTACCATCCAAGAGGAATACCTAGATATGATGCTAAGATTGAAAAGCTTCCTTCCTTGAATTATCTACCTCCTCTTTTCCTCTACAAGTCCTATAAATTCCACTTCATTCAGATTGATTACCCCCATTCCTCCATCATAGGATTATTTATAAATATCCTCCACTAAGTGAGCATGCAACTTCCATTATTCTCCATGTGGCTATTATGAGGCACTAGATTTATTTTTATATTAAAAATATTGGTCATTTTGTTTTCATTATAATAACTTGAAATTTTTAATAAATAGGTAATGTAAGTAGTGGAAGGATAATATAATATTTTGAAGACAACATTCATTTTAATAGAGGAAGCATTAATATGGTGGAGAAAACATATGTAGCTTTTTATCGTTACTTTAGTTTTCCCACCTGGCCCATCGTGCATGCTTGAATTAATGAAAATTAATAATTATAACTCATTATAATACATGTTCTTAAATCTCATTTGAACTAAGTGTATTATACTCACCGGGTTAATTAGATACTATAAATACTTAACTCAAACAATAACTAAATGATCTCCCTAACTCTATGGCTAATCAATTCACCATTTGCATGATCTCTTTCTCACATCCCAACCATCTATCTAATCCTTCTCTCCTTAAACCAAATCAATCAATCAATGTATGTATGTATGTATGTATGTTTATATATATATATATATATATATATATATATATATATGTATATGTATATATATATATATGTATATATATATATATGTATATATATGTATATATATGTATATATATATATTTCTATATATATATATATATATATATATGTATATATATATATATATATACATACATACATACATATATATATACATACATACATACATATATATATGTATAGATACATACATATATATGTGTATATATACATACACATATATATGTGTGTGTGTGTGTGTATATATATATATATATATATATATATATATATATATATATATATATATATATATAAACATACATACATGATAGAGTATGGTTTTTCCTTTGATCATAATAGACAAATATTAAATCTAAAAATAACATATGAGCATTGAATTAATATTGTATTTCATGTAATCACACATCAAATCCAAATTAGTATAGAGAATGTAATTGATAACCAACAAATTATCTTTATTCAATTTTTCACAATCATATCAAACTTTAATTATTGAACACTATAATGAAAGACTACATCCTTAACAGTACAATTTTTTATTTGTAATTAAAATAATTCTTTAATGATTTAAAATGAAAATAATACCAATAATTTAAAAAAACAACTAAAATTGATTATCTTTATAGTAATTAGAGATTTTGCAATGGAATTCAGTTAAAAGACCTTTACAAATAAAAATAATGATCTTAAATCAATGTTTACATTCCTAAATAAGAAATACATACTATTAAAAAATGATTTCCTTTGCTTACATTGGGTTCAATATAAGAACATCTATGACTGACAATAAACTATTTAGATGTAGGGAGGGAAAGTACCATATAGGGATTTTTATTGAACCATATAGCCTTTTGTATCCTCTATACACCTCTTATTAATTGAGAGTGTCCCTACCCTTCATTATAAGGATAGATACATGTCCAAAGACTAGAAAGAGATGATTTCTAGTCATGTGGACTTTGTATCTACTCCACGTAGCTTTTTATGAGTATAACTGTGAATCGATATAGGAACTAAATTTCAATTCCTAATGTACCCTATAGGTGTACATTTCTTACAGTCATAACACTTGATTCTCCAATTTCCCCTTGTTGAATCTAAATTTTTTATAGATGCAATGTTTTTTGTTGATCTAACTAGGATCCCCTCCCTTCTATTGGACCACACATCCCAAAGTCCACAACTCTCATCCCAATGTCTCCCTAACCTAGTCATCTATCAATTGTTGGGCCTAGATGTTTTTATTTTTAATTTATTTGTTTAAGATCAATTGTATGTGTTTCTAAGACCATACATTATTTAGGTGTCCCACACCACCCAAGTAATTCATCATCTTGTGTACACAATACTGAATGTTCAATTTTTGGCATAGTTAAGTTATTTATTTCAATTTCACTTTGCTACCCAATTCCATTTTTCATATAAAGGCAATCCATGACTTAAGTTCATACTCATAATATTCCTCAAAAAAAAATTCATGAATTACTTCATTGATGATCAATCTAGTTGATATGGAGATATATAATCTCGGGTATGTTCTTATATTCAAATTGTCAATATCACTAAATTGATTTCATTATGGGTATTGATTTATTCTTGTGTTACTATAGAGACACAATTTTAAAACATGAATACAATTTTCCTAGTTCAACATGAGTATTAATCATAAGGTAATATGATATTCCATGTGTATACACTAAATCTCATGGAGTTGCATTAATAAAATCTAGCTTCATGTAACTAATAATTTTATTATGTTTCAAATAACTTTATAGGATTTGTATATTGATTGATAGTCTATATTTACATTAATTACACCACTAGGATTTATCTATCTTGATAAGCGTATCACTGATGAAGATATATTAATACAAATGAATTTATTAAATTAGGTAAAGATGAATCATAGTTGAATTTGCACTGGGTATGAGATTCTTTCACCAAATAGTGTTTCAAAACCCAAGGTTTATGTATAAATGCTTATTTAAATACTAAATATAAATTATTCTATTTTCTTAATTGAAACCTATAATTATCATCATATGTATTTTGATAAATGATAGTTGTATAAACTCTTAATAAAGCGTAAATCATCCATTTTCCATATAGAAAAGCAATCATGTTACCACTTTATGGAATATATTTTATAAACTTCTTGGTTTCATGAAAATTATTAAAATATTTCATTCACTCATGTATTATCTTGGCAATCTTGAGACATATAATTTTGTTTATCCTAATAATTATCGTATCTAGGAAAACTATTGTTTAAGTTATATATCTTGACAGTCTAGATTCAATCTTATCTTAGTATAGTTCAAAGTTAATATTATGACTCTAATATTATGAATATTAATTTTTAATCAATTTCTCTCATTCATTCATTTGTTTCACATCATAAATATTGAGATAATAATTTATTAGCATTTATTTCTATTACCCAATGTAATAATGTTATTTACATGAAATGTATCATGTTTTAGCTCCATTTTATCAAATGCCACTTTATATAAATTTATTTAAATTCTTCAATTTTGTGATGATGAAAATAAAAATATAAATTTGTGTCTAACATAAGGAGAAATATTTCTATTAAGGAAGATCCTATTAAGAAAAAGGTTATCTAACAAATATAAAACAATTACATGAGTATTTTTCTAGTCTGCATAGTGGGGTGACCTATTGCAAGGAAAAGCCACATAAACGAATGGTATAATAGCTAAAAATGAATTTTTTTGACATAGGCATTATTAACTAAGAAAAAAAATTATTTTTTAATTATTTTTTATGTTTTTCGATCAGGTATGACACCTCTTATTTCTCTTCCAAAACCAAACTAAACACGTGTAAATATGATGCCAAGTATAAAGAATTTTAAATATGTTATTATTTTTTGAGAAAGGGGTACTATAATTATTTCCTAGGAGTTGCCACTATTTTACAATGACACAATTCTACTCAACACCAAACACTGTCAATATAGTAGTTTTCCTCCTTCATAAAATCCAATCAAGGTTTTATATGCATTGACTAAGAAGAGAGAAAAGAAGGTATGCAGATAGGTGTAGGGACAAACTAGTTTCCATACTATAGAAAGGATTACATGGGTAGTCAAAATAATATCTATCAGTAAATGTTTAATATCTTTAGGTTGTCAGATGGTGTATGGTGACCCACTACAGGTTGGTGCCCAATTAGAGTATGTCAAATATATATTTATATTACTATCATAAACATATTAATAGGTAGTTATTTTAAAATTGATTAATAGAAATAATTTCATCTTATTTATGACTAAAAAATTTATAATTTCTTCTAAGGTGTCTTCTTACTATTTTATAGGTATGATTTATATTACTATTTTTTCTATTTTGATTTTGATACATTTTACCAGAGTATAATACAAGTACTACACTACATGTTTTAACCTTGGGTCTTTAGCTATTAATAATTTATGATTTAGATCTACTAAAAAAAATCTTTGAAAGATCTTGTAGGTTTTAGGTATTTGGAAAAATCCAAAGAACTAAGTAGAATAAATATTTTTATCTATTTTTATTTTCAATTTTACCTGAAATGGGAGAAAAATAAGGGAAGTAAAGAGTGTTATACAATTTTAAAACAAATGATACCATAAAATAGGGCTTGGTAATTTTTATATGTTAGAAAATAAGATATATAATGAAGTAATATAAAATATATTTAATATTTCTTTATATTTCAATATAATTTAATCCCTTCATTTTCTAATAGCAAATTATCGGTTAAACATAGGTTTGGTGATAAATTAAAGGTTAAAAGCACTCAAAAGTTGGATAAATTATAGGTTATTTTCTTAGATGTCATAGAGGGGTATCAAATGAATAAATTTAACAAGCCACAAATTAGTCACCTAAATTATATCTTGTTTATCCCTATGGACAACTAGATTGTTCTTGTATAGGTTTAATTTTCTTATAATTAATTGACTTAGGATTATCTATCTTAATTTCATCCTTTTTCATATTATCATTCCCAAATTTAAATAATAAATTAAATAAAATTTATAAATTATACCTCCTTCATTATATTTAGTACTTATACAATATTTAAACTACCATTAAATAGGAATACCTAGATCTAATGCTACGATTGAAAAGATTCCCTCCTTGAGCTCTCTACATCCTCTTTTCCTATATAAGATCTACAAATTACTCTCCAATAAAATTGATTGCCTTCATTCCTCTATCAAAATATTATTTATAAATCTCCTCCTCTGAGTGAGCATGCAACTTACATTATTCATCTTATGACCATTGTGAGGCACTAGGTTTCTTTTTCTATTAAAAATATTTGTTATTTTGTTTCCATTGTAGGCAATTGTAATTTTTAATTAAATACAATAGCATTAGTGGAGGGAACATAAAATATGGTGGAGAAAAAATTCATTTTAATGTACGATCATTAATATGGTAGAGAAAACATTTGTTTATCTTTCCCCACATGGCCCTTCCTCCATTTTTTCACTAATGCAAAATTTATAATTTTAACTTGTTATTAACTAGGTTCATAAATTTCAATTGAATTAAGTGTATTATAATTTTTGGGTTAATTATTGACTATGTGTAATTAACCACTAATTAAATTATATACCTAACTCTAAAACTAATCAATTCACTATTTGTATGATATTTTTGTCACCTCCTGACCACCCATCTATTCCATCTCTCTTGAAGGATACTTTCCCTTATTATAGGGATGGAAAATGCACCTGTTCTACAAGAACACACTAAAACAAGACCCTTTAATCCATTAATAAAATACACATATATGCATATCATTAAACATGTTAACTATAGGTTTTTAGCAGTTACATAATCATCATACCAAAAAATATCATCAAGTCTCTCACCGTTTGCTCAAACTAGTCTATGTGGCATGCCACGTCAGTATCACTAAGAGTTATTACATAGATAAAAATAGGATTTGACATCCTCCCCCTCCCTAGAGATACATTATATTGATGTATCTAAAATAAAATAACTAAGAAAATAAATGCATAAAGGATTTGGAGACTTCACCATAGTCTTACTAAGTATCACTCTCCTCAGAATACTAGTCCCATTAGACCTTACACTAGGAGACTTCCCTATTCCACAAGGTTAGTTTATGAATATAAATAACTCAAAAGGACACTAACACAACCACTCTCAGATCCTAGACCTATAAGGTTTTCCAATCAGTGATGTGATACTCATCAGCATGATAATTCTTTAGCAAAGAGACATGAAAAACATTATGAATTTGAGAAAATACTAGTGATAGTACAAGTCTATGGGAAATTGGGTTAATGAATTCAAGTACATCAAAGGGACCCACAAATCTTGCTTTTAGTTTGTAATACTTCCCAAACTTGATATAACTTCTATATGGTTTCACACATAGAAACACCTTATATCCCACTTTAAAAAGTCTAGGAGTTCTTTTCATATAAGAATATCTCTTTTTCCAATTTACATCTTTGAAGAATATATTTCAAATAATTTTAACCTGTTCTTCCATATTTTGGATCATCTCAAGACAAATAACTAATTTGTCTCCTAGATTATCCAAATGAAGCGGTGTACAACACTTCCTACCATAAAGTGCTTCAAATAGAGCCATGTCAATAGTTGAATAATGAAAATTATTCTAATAAAACTAGACTACAAGTAATTACTCATTTAATTTGTATTATTGGTCCATGAAGTATGTTTACAACATGTCTTCTAATAATTATTTTAACCTCTTTATTTATCCATCAGTATCTAGATGATAATAAAAACTAAAATTTAAATTAGTTCCCAAATATACATGTAAGGTATTCCAAAATATTGAAGTCATGTGAGTATCTCAATCTGAAATAATATTCTCAAGTATTTCATACAATATAAAAATCTCTTTTAAAAACAACCTTTCTAACATTGAAGACCCATCTGTGAGATTTTGAGGTATGAACCTTGGTGAGTTTATCAATTATGATCAAGATTGCATTATGATATGCTTTGACAAGGGAAGTCATTGAATAAATTCCAAACTGATTACTTACCATTTCCATTATGGATCCTTATGTGGATACAATAATCCTATTATATGTATATGCTCAACCTTGACTCATTGGCATTCTAAGCATCATATCACAAAAATAGTGACATCTCTTTTGAGACCTAGGAAAAAATATAATTGTTGAGATTAGCTAACATTTTAGTCACCCCTAGTGACCTAAATAATTAGCATTGTCTACCTCCTCCAATACTATGGTTCATAAACCACCTAAATCATGCATGTAAATCATGCCCTTAAAATTAAGGATTCCCCTCCTTCATTCTGATATCCTTCATACCTACAATCCTATCTTCCAACCTCTAGATTATTCTTACCATCTAATGGTATCTGACTCAAAATTTGTTGATAAGAATTAGTCCTTACTATCACCATGGTAGCTATATCTCTCCTTTGACAAAGGGCATATGATAATCTATTTTCCTTATCCTTAATATATTGAATATCAAAATTATACTCACACAAAAATTATAACCAATGCCTTTATCATTCATTAAGGTTAGGTTGAGTAAATATATATTTCAACCTTAAGTTATTAATTCATATCTTGATTGGTTTTACTAACAAAAAATATCACCACATAAGTAATGTATGGACAATAGTTGTTAGTTTTAAGTCATGGGAATTATAGTTCAACTCATATGGCTTGAGTGTCCTTGACTTGTAAGCTACCACATGACCATATTATATCAAGACATCCTTGAGTTTATCCTTTAATGCATCTATCATCACTATGAAGTTCTCATTTAGGTTAGGAACCTTAACCACTAGAGAAAATGTTAACTTTTCTTTCAATATCTAAAACACTTTATCACATTTCTTAAACCAAATAAAATTTTCATTCTTGTTCCACAAGGTAGTGATCAGGTTCCTTATCTTAGAAAATCCTTAGACAAATTTCCTATAGTATCCATATAAGCCCATGAAACTATGGACTTTGTGGACATTATTTGAGGATGGCCAATTCATGATGGATTTAATATTTGTAGGGTTAATAGAAATACTATCAATTGAGATGAAATATCCCGAAAAATGTACCTTCTTTTGGAAGAAATCATAATTGGGCAACTTTCCATAAATCTTATGTTCTCTTAGTCATTACATCACTAATCCCAAATTCTAGACATGTTCCTCTTTTGACTTTGTGTATATCAAAATAACATCGAAAAAGAGTAACACAAAGTCATCCAAATAATCTTTTAATACACTATTCATTATATTCATTAATTTCACTAGCACATTCATGAGTCTAAAGGATAGAATTATAAACTCTTAATGTCCATAATGAGTTTAAAAGAAATTTTTGGAATGTTTACTTCCTAAATTCTTAGTTGATGAGAACTTGACAATAATTCAATTTTGGAAAACATAATTTCCCATTGTATTTGATTGAAAAGTGATCAATTTATAGAAAGGGATATTTTTTCTTTCTAGTTATTTTATCAAGCACCATGCAATTAATGCATAAATAATTGAAGAGTGTCATCCTTATTTTTTTTAAAAAGTATTGGTGTAACCCAAGGTGATACACTTAGTTGGATAATACTCTTGGTTAAAAGTGCATACAACTTAGCCTTAAACTTAAATAACTCAATTGTTGTTATCTAATATGGTGATTTATACTTAGGCTCCAATCCTAGCATGATATCAATAGATAAATAAAATTATATCTTGGGAGGAATTCATGGTAATTCATCAAAAAAATGTCACTAAAATCATGTAGAGAAGGGTAATATTATATTGTGGGTTCTTTTTCTTCTTCCACTTCATCAAGCTACACTATAAATCTAATACACCCTTTCCTCTTGGCCTTTTTCAACTACATTATATATAGTGGGAGATAAGGTATTTTTATGAGTGAAACTATAGAAAAGTTCTATCAAGTTTGTGAAGCTTTCCAAAATAGCACCAAGATTTTTTTGTACCTTTGACATCCTTGAAGTCATTAACCTAGTTGCCATTAAACTATATATATATATATATATATATATATATATATATATATATATATATATATATATATATATATATATATATATATATATATATATATATATATATATATATATATATATATATATATATATATATATATAGTTTAATGGCAACTAGGTTAATGACTTCAAGGATGTCAAAGGTACAAAAAAATCTTGGTGCTATTTTGGAAAGCTTCACAAACTTGATAGAACTTTTCTATAGTTTCACTCATAAAAATACCTTATCTCCCACTTTAAAAAGTCTGAGTTTTTCCCCTATTAGGATAGCTCTTTTTCCTATCCACATCTTCAAACAATATCTTCCAAAGGAGTTTAACTTATTATTCCATATCTTTTAGCATCTCAAGACCAATAACTACTATCTCTTGGATTATCCAAACTAAGAGGAGTGTGACACTTCCTATCATAAATTAAATCAAAGGGATCCATGCTAAGAGTTGAATGATATGAGTTATTGTGAATGAACTCTACTATAGGAAAGCAATCCTTCCATTTATACTATTGGTCCTTGTATTACATTTGTAATACGGATTCTAAATCTTGGTTTACCTTATCTATTTTTCCATTGGTCTCTAGATGATATGTAGAAATGAAACTTAATTTAGTTCCCAAAGATGCATGTAAGGTCTACCAAAATCTTAAATTCATCAAAGTATCCCAATCCATAATAATCTTTTCAGGTACTCTATGCAGTCAAAAAATCTCTTTTAAAAGTTGCCTTGGTAACACTAGAGAACCATCTATGAGTTTACCAGGTATGAATTGTGTAACCTTGGTGAGTTTTTCCACTACAACCAAGATTACATCATGATTATTATTTAATAATGGAAGTCCTTGAGTAATTTCCATAATGATTAATTCACATTTCCATTTTCTACTTTCATGTGGATTAAAAAATATTATTGGATGTATATGTTCAACCTTGACTCCTTGGGATTACAAACATCACATCATAAAACTAGTGGCATCTATTTTGAGATCTAGCATAAAATATAATTTTTGAGATAAATTAACATCTTATTCAATATTGGGTGACTTGAATAAGAAGCACTATGTACCTCCTTTGATACTATGGGTCACAATCTACCCAAATCAGGTAAGTAAATCTTTCCCTTAAATACAAGGAGTCCCCCTCCTTCAATATGATATCCCTCATACCTATGATCCTATATATCAACATATATATAAGTTTTAACCTATTTGTAGAATCCATCCAATGGTAGCTGAATCAAAATTTATTAATGAGATGTAGTCCTTACTATCACCATGTTAGCTATATATTTCCTTCAACTAAGTGTATCTATTATTCTATTTTCCTTACTCTTAATATAGTCAATATCAAAATTATACTCACACAAAAATTTTAACCAAATCCTTTGTCATGCATTAAGTTAGGCTGAGTAAAGATATATTTCAACACTAAGTTATCAATTCTTAGCTTGAATGGTTTTTCTAATAGAAAATGTCACCATGAAAGTCATGGGCAATGGATTCTAGATATAAGTCATGATAATTATAGTTAAACTCATATGAATTGAGTTTCCTAAACTCATAGGATACCACATAACAATATTTCATCATGACACCTTTGATTCCATCCTCCAATACATCTGTGATCACTATGAAGTTCTCATTTGGGTCAAGAACCTACAAAACTAATGTAGATGTTAATTTTTTTCATTAATTTAAATGTTTGCTTGCATTTATTATACCAAAAAAAATTGCTTCTTCTTATGTAATGAAGATATTAGGTTCCCTGTCTTGGAAAATACTTCCACAAATTTCCTATAGTATTCAGCTAAACCCATGAAACTAAATACTTCATGGACATTCTTTACAAATGGCCAATTCATGATGGCTTGAATATTTATAGGGTTAAAAAAAATACCATCATATGATATGACATGTACCAATTAATGAAACTTATTTTGGAAGAAATCACACTTTACAACTTGTCATAAAGCTTAAGTCAATCACTGCATAACTAATCCTAGATGCTAGGCATTTTTATCTTCTGTCTTTGAGTATCTCAAAATATAATCTAAAAATAATAATAAAAAATCATACAAATAATATTTGAATACATTATGCATTAGATTAATGAATGTTATTGGTGCATTTATGAGTCCAAAGGATATAACTATAAACTCTTAATGTCCATAATCAGTTCTAAAATCTATTTTTGGAATGTTTGCTTCTTGAATTCTCAGTTGATGATAACTTGATCATAAGATAGTTTTGAAAAATATAGTTTCCCCTCATATTTGATCAAAAGGATCATAAATGCACATTAAATGATAATTTTTATTTATTTTAACTTTGTTAATCATCCTATAATTAATTCATAACTGAAGATTGTCATCCTTATTTTTAACAAAAAGTATTGGTGCACCCCAAGGTGATACACTTGCTCAGATAAGAGCCTTGGCTAAAATTTATTGTAACTAGGCCCTTAACTCCAATAAATCAATTATTTTCATCCAAGAGGGTGATTTTGACTTAGGCTCTGATCCTAGAATGATATCAATAGAGAAATCAAATTCTATCATGGGTAGAAGTCCTGGTTATCAAGAAAAAAGTCACTAAAATCACGTAGAAAAAGGTAATCTTATATCATGGTTTATTTTTCTTCTTACACTTCATAAAATTATACTAGAAATATAATACACCATTTCCTCTTTGCCTTTTTCAATTGCATTACATAGATTTGCCTTAGACTAACATCTCATTTAACTCACAAAATTATGGAATAACCTTCATCATCTAGGCATGATATTATTTTAGAAAAGAAATCCACTTTAGCTCAGTGCTTCCATATCAATTTGACTCCCATTATCACATATTAGGATCATAGAGGGGTTATGTATAGATCTATAGTTATAGTGAATCCTAGACTTTCTAACTTAGCTTCAAATAAACATTACTCTACCTTTTTCACTGCTTGATTCCCAAACTAGACTAACAAAGAATTTTGTTAGGTTGTGGAGCTAAAAGCTTCACTAGGATGCAAACAGGAGAAGTCACAGAGGATGCAGAGTTGGAGAATCAGTTGCAGGAAAAATGGCATCAGTCTGATCAGTCGACATCGGTTAGATAGCAAGAGGAAGCAACTGACGTCAGTTACCAGTCGGCTGACATTGGTCATGGAGGAGCCGACGTCGGTAGCCTGTGCGAGAACAGGCAGTTTGCATGACGAATCTGGGAGAGTCTATTTTGAGACTATTAGTTTGCATGTTGAAGGCTGGTCATAGTCTTGAGTTGTGAGTCTAATGATTGTAATTAGGTTAGTCTAATTATTGTAAACATGAGATCTATATATGGACTCATGGGCTGTATTGTAAAAGGTGTGCTAGAAAGCCATAGAGATTTTACAGAGAGCTAGTGTAGCTCCTCCTAGTTCCAAAGGGGTGGTGAGCGTGTATGATCAGGGAGAGTTGCAAGGTCTGCAAGGTCAAGGAGCTGATCCACTGGGGTACTGGTTGAAGAATCATAAGGACTTGGTAATGCAAGGACAAGGGTTCTTCAGGGGTTTAGAGACATCTACATGGTGAGTATGGTCTAGTGATTTGCAGGTAGCAACAGAGAGCAGGAGATCTACTTGGAGTACGGTTGTGTACTTGGTGAACTGGCAGCGTGTTACTGACTAGTTGGATAGGTGAACATCAATTCTATATTGGAGTTGATTGTTGGGACTGAGAGAGAGAGGGAAGGTCTTGAGGTGTGGCAAACCTTTGAGGTGGAGGAAGAAGTGGCATCTTCCTTATTGTATATTCTTCTGAGTGATTATTAATACAATTGTGTATTGTCTCTTAATTCCTGTGTTGTTTCATGTTTCTAGTTACTTTTTGATTCTGGTATAATTCCATGTTTAGTTGCTAATACAAGAAGTAATCACATGTGTTCTAATTGGTAGAGCAAGATCCTGACTCAGTAGGGATCAGAGCATGTTTATTGTTCTAGGGGTTCCCTAACAAGTGGTATCAAAGCTTTTGGTTGGGTTACTAACAGGTGGTTTCAGATCTGGTAGTGTTTGTTGATTACAGGTTGCTCACAGGGGTTTCTGATTGAGTGGGAGTATATCAATGGTAGAAGGAAGTAAGCTACAAATGGAGAAACTAAATAGCAATAATGGTCTGATTGATGGAAAGAAAGAGCAGAGAAAAAGATATTTTTGGTTGGTTGCAGATCAGCATGAAGGAACTGAAGATGCAGATGTTGCAGGTGTTGTTGCACAAGATGCTTTGGAAGGTTTTTTGGATAAAGTTGAATCTTGGATAACAGATTATGTTGCCTCTTTCCATGTAGCCCCAGGGAGAGGAGCTGGTGAGCCTTGCCAAAGAATTGGCAAAGGGGAAGTGAAGCTGAAATTGCAGATGGATGACACACAGTGGTTGAAGGAAGTCATGCAGGTACCAGTCTTGGAGATGAGTCTAATTTCTTCAAGAAATTTGGGTGATGGGAGATATACTATAAGTCTCACAGTGGATACACTTGAATTAAATGGTGGTAAGAAAGTAGGTATCCTTTATCTATCTACTTATATTGTTGATTCACCTTTTGTTGCATAGATGTGGCTTCATAGGCTTAGTCACATATGTAGAAGGAGAATGCAGGTTCTGAAGCGGAAGACAGATGTTTTTGACAAGCTAAAGAACTGGAAAGCCTTGGTGTTCATAGAGGAGATGATGGACAGAGATCAGGTGAGAGAACTAAATTATTCTGAGCAGAGCAGGGTTGATTTGATTAGGATTTTGATCCATGGAGAGCTCGCAGGTAAAAAGTTATCACTCACAAATGAACACAGGTACCAGCATCGATCACACAGTAACCGACGTCGGAAATAGGAAGACTGACATTGGGCATGGGGGAACTGACGTTGGCAGAAAGGATACTAGTGTCAGCCAGGGAAATGATGTCGGTAGTCAGGGTCAGTGCAGGGAATCGACATCGATCGGGAGCAGACTGGGAGATGGCCGAGATCAGTCACTGGAATGGATATTGGGCAGACAGCAAGCTGTCAACAAGTCTCAAACACTCATGTGGATGTCAGAAAGGGTAAGTGAACCTCATATTCATTGTTCACCTTCTTTATATTACTTATTGATGGTCAAGAACTAGGAAGATGGATGAAGCAATGCAGGTAGAGTCCAGATACAGTGGGAGCTTGGCATGGATGAGGAGTATGAGTCCTTGGAGAAAAACCAAATAGGTACTTGTTGGTAGAGTTGTCAGCTGGAAGAAAGCACTGAGAGAGATGGATTCCCATTTTAGAGAAGAGAGTGGATGGATACATGAGACAGAAGGCCAAGGTATATGGTCTTGAGGAAGCTGCAGGACAGTGGTACAGGGTTTGACAGGTGGATGACTAAGCATGGCTTCAGTTAATGTCAATGTAACTATTATGTTTATCTTACCAGGTGGATGATGAATCATGACATCATATTGTTACTTTATGTGGGTGATTTACTAGTAGGTTTGTACATACAGGTATTTGCTGAGCTAAGGGTAAGGTTAGTTCAGAGGCGTGTCATGAAGAATTTGGAGCAGCAAAATTCTTTGGCATAAGAGACATGGAGACTTTATCTCCAGTGGGAGCTGATGTGAAGATGGTGTTGGCGAGGTTCATTACGTAGGATGCAGAATCGATAAGCACACCAATGGCTGGACAGTTCAAGCTTAGCTTGAAATAGGGTTCGAAATCACATGAGGTCTAGTGTAGGCCTGAATTTTCCCAAGCAGTGGGGGTTGTCAGAAAGTATGGAGCCAATTCAGGGAAGGAGTACTAGAGGGCAATTCAGTGGGACTAGCAACAGGGATTCTTGTTTTGCAGGGTCAAGTTCTTCACTACATGGATGTGTAGGTTCAGATATGGCAGGGTACTTGAATGACAGGTATAGCATCACAGTTACGTGGTGGTTGGTCTTCAAGGTGGATTTTGAAGAGGGATACAAGCTAGGGAATAATTTAGATGGTGTATAGGTAAAGGTATAGGTGCAGATTTTTATCTCCAAGTGGGAGATTGTTAGGTTGTGGAGCTAAAAGCTTCACCAAGATGCAAACAGGAGAAGTCACGGAGGATGCAGAGTTGTAAAATCAGTTGCAGGAAAAATGGCATCGGTCTGATCAGCTGACGTTGATCAGATAGCAAGAGGAAGCAATCGATGTTGGTTACCAAGTAGCTGCGACATCGGTCATGGAGGAGCCGACATCGGCAGCCTGTGCGAGAATAGGCAATTTGCATGACGAATCTCGGAGAGTCTATTTTGAGACTGTTAGTTTGCATGTTGAAGGCTAGTCGTAGTCTTGAGTTGTGAGTCTAATGATTGTAATTAGGTTATTCTAATTATTTTAAACATGAGATCTATATATGGACTCATGGGCTATATTGTAAAAGGTGTGCTAGAAAGCCATAGAGCTTTTAGAGAGAGCTAGTGTAGCTCCTCCTAGTTCCAAAGGGGTGCTGAGCGTGTATGATCAGGGAGAGTTGCAAGGTCTGCAAGGTCAAGGAGCTAATCCAGTGGGGTACTGGTTGAAGAATCATAAGGACTTGGTAAGGCAAGGACAAGGGTTCTTCAGGGGTGTAGAGACATCTACATGGTGAGTATGGTCTAGTGATTTGCAGGTAGCAGTAGAGAGCAGGAGATCTACTTGGAGTACGGTTGTGTACTTGGTGAACTGGCAACGTGTTACTGACTGGTTGGATAGGTGAACATCAATTCTATATTGGAGTTGATTTTTGGGACCGAGAGAGAGAGGGAAGAAGGTCTTGAGGTGTGGCGAACCTTTGAGGTGGAGGAAGAAGTGGCATCTTCCTTATTGTATATTCTTCTGAGTGATTATTAATACAATTGTGTATTGTCTCTTAATTCCTGTGTTGTTTCATATTTCTAGTTACTTATTGATTCTGGTATAATTCTGTGTTTAGTTGCTAATACAAGAAGTAATCACATGTGTTCTAATTGGTAGAGCAAGATCCTGACTTAGTAGGGATCGGAGCATGTTTATTGTTCTAGGGGTTCCCTGACAAATTTAACATGAAACTATAATTTCTATGTATTTTTTTATATAATTTTAGTAGATATGAAACATTCAAATGTTCCTATATCAAAAATTATAGTAAAATTTCATCCAAAGAGTTTACCTATTACCTCTACTGGTTTAACTTGAAAATCAACCTGGCAGTTATCTATTACTACATGAATTTTTGTTTGGAAGACTTACTGTTGGCTTGGTAGGAGTGCTCAAGACAAAACATTACTTGATTTATGTTGAAATTTAATGGCATAATGGTCATTATTGAAATTAAAAAATCCTCCTTCCATGACTTTATTCTATTTGGAGATAACCTCATTGTTCAAATTTCCATTCTTATTGTTATTATGGTCCCCATTTCAACCTTTTGATCCATTTTTGAATTTTATAGAACCTACAGACTTGAAATTATTCTATGATCCAAATATTTCATATCCACCATTCCTATTCCCCTTCCAAAACTTCTTCTTAAATGATGTAAATTACCATCACTGAGGACATTTCCTATGATTGTTGAATTCTCTCTTTATCATTGCCAAGGTATTTAAGTATTGTTCTTGTTTCATTACCTTTTTAAACACGTCATACATGGTTGAGGGTCCATAGAGATCTACATGTGTGCTAATATTTGGGTTTATGCCCAAAATAAATTACCTAATTTTGAACCTTTCATCTTCTTGATACTATGACACGTATTTTAAGAGTTGAGTGAATTTTTACCAATAAGTAATAAAAAACATATATCCCTATTAGATATTTTGGAAATATATTATCTTATTATCAATTTATATTTGTGGCAACCATCATCTCTTAAAATAGGAAACAAACTCATTTTTTCTCATCTTTCAATTCTTTCCACCAAGATGATGGTTCACCATAGAGCTGGTAGGCTCCCTAAATAACCATAGTTTCCTTATAGATGTTTTATATTTTGAAATACATCTCCATTTCCATCAACCACACTTTTTTATCCATCACCAAGTATTTCTCCATGATACTTTGGTAGGGTTGTCTATTTTATATCTCTAGCTAAGATAATCATGGGATAGGTCCTCAATAAAGGCAATTTCTATCCTTTAAGAAAATGTTTAGGAAGGGGAATATGAATGTTGGATACAAGAGCTTTCAATCATGGAATAAATTCAAGTCTGGACGTTCTAAAGAATTCAAAAATGGATCAGAAGGTCAAAATGGGGACCATAATCATAGTAAGAATGTAAAGTTTAACAATAATGGTATGTCCCAAGAGAAGAAATTATAAACAAGAGGATGTTTTACTTTTGATGGTGACCATTATGCCATTAATTATCCACAAACATCAAGTAATGGTCAGCCTTGAGCACCCCTACCAAGCCATCAACAAATATTCTAATAGAGAATTCATGCAGTGGTAGATAGTCACCAAGTTGATTTTCAAGTTACACTAGTAGAGGAAACAAGTAAGTTATTTAGCTTCCCAACTACTATACTCATTGATACAAGAGAATTAAAATGTTTCATATCTCTTAAAGTTTTTTAAAAATACATATAAATGCTAGTTTCATGTTATATTCTTAGTCAATCTAATATGGGAATCGAGTAGTAAAAAAGGCAGAATAATGTCTATTTTAAGATAAGTTAGAGCTTCTAGGATCCACTACAACTATATACCTATATGTATCCCCTCTACGATCCTACGATGTAATATTAGGAGTCAATTGGGTATGAAATCAATGAGATAAATTAGATTGCTTCACCAAAATAGTATCATGCGTAGATGATGAAGGTTATTCTAGAATTGCGGAAGGAGTTAAACATGATGTTACTCTAAGTCAGATATATATACATACATACATACATACATATATATATGTATGTATGTATGTATATCTGACTTAGAGTAACATCATGTTTAACTCCTTCCGCAATTCTAGAATAACCTTCATCATCTACGCATGATACTATTTTGGTGAAGCAATCTAATTTATCTCATTGATTTCATACCCAATTGACTCCTAATATTACATCGTAGGATTGTAGAGGGGATACATATAGGTATATAGTTGTAGTGGATCCTAGAAGCTCTAACTTATCTTAAAATAGACATTATTCTGCCTTTTTTACTACTCGATTCCCATATTAGATTGACTAAGAATATAACATGAAACTAGCATTTATATGTATTTTTTAAAAACTTTAAGAGATATGAAACATTTTAATTCTCTTGTATCAATGAGTATAGTAACTGGGAAGCTAAAGAACTTACTTGTTTCCTCTACTGGTGTAACTTGAAAATCAACTTGGTGATTATCTACCACTACATGAATTCTCTACTGGAATATTTGTTGATGGCTTGGTAGGGGTGCTTAAGGCTAACCATTACTTGATTTTTTTGGATAATTAATGGCATAATAATCACCATCAAAATTAAAACATCCTCTTGTTTATAATTTCTTCTCTTGGGGCATACCATTATTGTTAAACTTTCCATTCTTACAATGATTATGGTCCCCATTTTGACCTTCTGATCCATTGTTGAATTCTTTAGAACGTCCAGACTTGAATTTATTCCATGATCAAAAGCTCGTGTATCCAACATTCATATTCCCCTTCCTAAACATTTTCTTAAAGGATAGAAATTACCTTTATTGAGGACCTATCCCATGATTATCTTAGATAGAGATCTAAAATACACAACCCTACAAAAGTATAATGGAGAAATACTTGGTGATGGATAAAAAAGTGTGGTTGATGTAAATGGAGATGTATTTCAAACTTTAAAACATCTATAAGGAAACTATGGTTATCTAGGGAGCCTACCAACTCTATGGTGAACCATCGTCTTGGTGGAAAGAATTGAAAGATGAGAAAAAATGAGTTTGTTTCCTATTTTAAGAGATGATGGTTGCAACAAATATAAATTGATAATAAGATAATAGAGTTCCAAAATATCTAATAGGGATATATGTTTTTGATTACTTATTGGTAAAAATTCACTCAACTCTTAAAATACGTGTCATAGTATCAAGAAGATGAAAGGTTCAAAATTAGGTAATTTATTTTGGGCATAAACCCAAATATTAGCACACATGTATATCTCTATGGACCCTCAACCATGAATGACATGTTTAAAAAGGTAATGAAACAAGAACAATACTTAAATACCTTGGCAATGATAAAGAGAGAATTCAACAATCATAGGAAATGTCCTCAGTGAGGGTAATCTACATCATTTAAGAAGAAGTTTTGGAAGGGGAATAGGAATGGTGGATATAAAATATTTGGATCATAGAATAATATCAAGTCTGTAGGTTTTATAAAATTTAAAAATGGATCAAAAGGTTGAAATGGGGACCATAATAACAATAAGAATGGAAATTTTAACAATGAGGTTATCTCCAAATAGAATAAAGTCATGGAAGGAGGATTTTTTACTTTCAATAGTGACCATTATGCCATTAAATTTCAACATAAATAAAGTAATGTTTTGTCTTGAGCACTCCTACCAAGCCAACAGTAAGTCTTCCAACAAGAAATTCATGTAGTAATAGATAACTGCCAGGATGATTTTCAAGTTACACCAGTAGAGGTAATAGGTAAACTCCTTGGATGAAATTTTACTATAATATTTGATATAGGAACATTTGAATGTTTCATATCTACTAAAATTATTTAAAAAAATACATAGAAATTATAGTTTCATGTTAAATTCTTTGTTAGTCTAGTTTGGGAATCAAGTAGTGAAAAAGGTAGAGTAATGTTTATTTGAAGCTGAGTTAGAAAGTCTAGGATTCACTGCAACTATATATCTATACATAACCCCTCTATGATCCTAATATGTGATAATGGGAGTCAAATTGATATGGAAACACTGAGCTAAAGTGGATTTCTTTGCTAAAATAATATCATGCCTAGATGATGAAGGTTATTCCATAATTTTGTGAGTTAAATGAGATGTTAGTCTAAGGCAAATCTATGCAATGCAATTGAAAAAGGCAAAGAGGAAATGGTGTATTATATTTCTAGTATAATTTTATGAAGTGGAAGAAGAAAAATAAACCATGATATAAGATTACCTTTTTCTACGTGATTTTAGTGACTTTTTTCTTGATAACCAGGACTTATACCAATGATTTAATTTGATTTCTCTATTGATATCATTCTAAGATCAGAGCCTAAGTCAAAATCACCCTCTTGGATGAAAACAATTGATTTATTTGAGTTCAGGGCCTAGTTACAATAAATTTTAGCCAAGGGTCTTATCTAACCAAGTGTATCACCTTAGGGTGCACCAATACGTTTCGTTAAAAATAAGGATGACAATCTTCAATTATGAATTAATTATAGGATGATTAACAAAATAAAAATAAAGAAAAAATATCATTTTATGTGCATTTATGATCCTTTTGATCAAATATGAGGGGAAACTATATTTTTCAAAACTATCTTATGATCAAGTTATCATCAACTGAGAATTCAAGAAGCAAGCATTCCAAAAATAGATTTTAGAACTGATTATTGACATTAAGAGTTTATAGTTATATCCTTTGGACTCAAAAATGCACCAATAACATTCATGAATCTGATTCATAATGTATCAAAATATTATTTGTATGAGTTTTTGTTAGTATTTTTAGATTATATTTTGAGATACTCAAAGTCAAAAGATAAAAATGCCCAGCATCTAGGATTAGTTATGCAGTGATTGAGAGAACATAAGCTTTATGACAAGTTGTAAAGAGTTATTTTTTCCAAAATAAGTTTCATTAATTGGTACATGTCATATCATATTATGGTATTTTTTTGAACCCTATAAATATTCAAGCCATCATGAATTGGCCATTTGTAAAGAATGTCCATGAAGTCTTTAGTTTCATGGGTTTAGCTGAATACTATAGGAAATTTGTGGAGGGATTTTCCAAGACAGGGAACCTAATATCTTCATTACATAATAAGAACCATTTTTTTTTGGTATAATAAATGCAAGCAAACATTTAAACTAATAAAAAAAATTAACATCTACATTAGTTTTGTAGGTTCTTGACCCAAATGAGAACTTCATAGTGATCACAGATGTATTGGAGGATGGAATCAAAGGTGTCATGATGAAATATTGTTATGTGGTATCCTATGAGTTTAGGAAACTCAATTCATATGAGTTTAACTATAATTCTCATGACTTAGATCTAGAATCCATTACCCATGACTTCTATGGTGACATTTTCTATTAAAAAAACCATTCAAGCTAAGAACTGATAACTTAGGGTTGAAATATATCTTTACTCAGCCTAACCTTAATGCATGACAAAGGATTTGGTTAAAAATTTTGTGTGAGTATAATTTTGATATTGAATATATTAAGAGTAAGGAAAATAGAATAACAGATACACTTAGTTGAAGGAAATATATAGCTAACATGGTGATAGTAAGGACTACATCTCATCAACAAATTTTGATTCAGCTACCATTGGATGGATTCTACAAATAGGTTGAAACTTCTTTATATTTTGATATATAGGATCATAGGTATGAGGGATATCATATTGAAGAATGGGGACTCCTTATATTTAAGGGCAAGATTTACTTACCTGATTTGGGTAGATTGTGACCCATAGTATCAGAGGAGGTACATAGTGTTTCTTATTCAAGTCACCCAAGATTGAATAAGATGTTAATTTATCTCAAAAAAAAAAAAATTATGCTATATCTCAAAATAGATGCCACTAGTTTTATGATGTGATGTTTGGAATCCCAACGAGTCAAAGTTGAACATATACATCCAATAATATTATTATAATCCAGATGAAAGTAAAAAATGGAAATGTGAATTAATCATTATGGAAATTATTCAAGGACTTCCCTTATTAAATAATAATCATGATGTAATCTTGGTTGCAGTGTAAAAACTCACCAAGGTTACACAATTCATACCTAGTAAACTCATAGATGGGTCTCCAGTGTTACCAAGGCAATTTTTAAAAGAGATTTTTAGATTGCATAGAGTACCTGAAAAGATTATTATTGATTGGGATACTATGATGAATTTAAGATTTTGGTAGACTTACATGCATATTTTGGAACTAAGTTAAGTTTCATTTATACATATCATCTAGAGACCAATGGAAAAATAGATAAGGTAAACCAAGATTTAGAATACATATTACAAATGTAATACAAGGACCAATAGTATAAATGGAAGGATTGCTTTCCTCTAGTAGATTTCATGTACAATAACTCATATCATTCAACTCTTAGCATGGATCCGTTTGATTTAATTAATGATAGGAAGTGTCACACTCCTCTTAGTTTGGATAATCCAAGAGATAGTAGTTATTGGTCTTGAGATGCTAAAAGATATGGAATAATAAGTTAAACTCCTTTGGAAGATATTGTTTGAAGCTGTGGATAGGAAAAAGAGCTATCCTAATAGGGGAAAAAATCATAGACTTTTTAAAGTGGGAGATAAGGTATTTTTATGAGTGAAACTATAGAAAAGTTCTATCAATTTTGGGAAGCTTTCCAAAATAACACCAAGATTTTTTGGTACCTTTGACATCCTTGAAGTCATTAACCTAGTTACCTATAAACTTTCACTACTTGCACTTGTTCAACTTCATAATGTTTTCCATGTCTCTTTGCTAAAGTGTCATCATATTTATGAGTCTCACACTATTGATTGGAAAATATTGTAAGTCTGGGGTCTGTGAGTGGTTATTACAGATCCCCTACTAGTTATTGATACTCATAAACTGGCCTTGAATAACATGGAAGTCTCCTACTATAAGGTCCAATAGGACCAATATTTTGAGGAGACTGCTACTTTGGAAGACTACTATGAAGTCTTCAAATACTTTCCACATTTATTTGCTTTGTTATGTTATTTTATAGTCATTTGGCCAATGACTCTCCCAAGAGGGGAGGATGTTAGATCCCATTTTTATTTGTGTAATAATTATTATTTATACCATCATGGTGTGCATGTAGACTAGTTTGAGCAAACTATGTGAGACTTGATGATATTTATTTGGTATGATGATTATATAATTAATAAAAACCTATAGTTAACACGTTTATATATATATATATATATATATATTGGTTAATGGATTAACGAGCCTTATATGAGTGTGCAATTGTGTTTCCATCCCTATAGTGACAGAGGGTATCATTGAAGAGATAAGGACTAGATAGGTGGTCAGGAGGTGAGAAAGAGATCATGTGAATAGTGAACCGATTATCCATAGAGTCAATGAGATCATTTAGTTAGTGGTTGAGCTAAGTATATATAGTTACTAATTAAACTAGTGAGTATAATACAATTAATTCAATTGAGATTTAAGAAACTACATAATAATGGGTTAGAATTCGTAAGTTTCACTAATTTAAGCATGAAGAATGGGCCACATGAGGAAAGATAAAAAATGTATTATCCACCATATTAATGTTTCCCCCATTAAAATAAATGTTGTATCCACCATATTTTATGCTCCCTCCACTACTACCATTATATTTAATTAAAAATTATAATTTCCTATAATGGCAACAAAATGGTAAATATTTGTAATGGAAAAATAAACCTAGTGACTCATAATGGCCACAAGGAGGATAATGAAAGTTACATGCTCACTCAGTGGAGGAGATGTATAAATAATCCTTTTATATACAAATGGGGTAACCAATATAACTAAAGATAAATTTGTAAGTATTGAAAAGTAAAAGAAGAGGTAGAGAACTCAAGGAGGGAAATTTTTCAATCTTAGTATCAGATCTAGGTATTCTTGTGGAATAGTAGATTAAATTCTATGTAATTAATCAACATAATGAATGAGATATAATGTCTAAATCTGGTTTACTTTATCAATTAAATCAATGAATGATAATTTTAAAAGGATAAATGTAGGATAAATAATCTTGAGTCAATTCTTATAGGAAAACTAAACATGTACAAGAACAATCTAGTTATCCTTAGAAATAAACAAGATATAATTTAGGTGAATAATTGTTGTCTTGTTATATTTATTCATCTAGTATCAAATTGAAATTGAAGTAAATAACCTAACTATGCCATAAATTAATTGTTAGATGTACAATCATTGAGAGGAGGGGGGTGAATAGGTGAGTCTAGAAAATCCAACTTCAATTTTAATCCTTTTAGGTTTTTAATAAATTACCATAAGCAGTCATGAAACATATATAACATTCATAGTAATGAGTAAGAGATAAAATACAATATCAATCACATAACACATGACACATGTGAGAAACCCTTTTAGGTGAAAAAACCCACTAGAAATTGAAATGGGACTATTGTACTATAATAATAAGAACCAATTTTTACCATCTATAATTGATCAAGAAAGGTGAGACTACAATCCCATAAGGTTCTACAATACCTGTCTAGCTGAGCTACAAAAATAAGTAGAATTTTAGCAAGTTTGACCTTACAAGGAGGTTACAACCCCCTTAGATGTTTATCTGCCACAACAAACATTAGAACACATCCACCTTTGAACTAATGTCTTCAACACCTGATGATGGGCATCTGATTATCACTCTTCACCTTTGCTCACACTTAATCTACAAAAGCACTATTCTGCCAATAAAATTATGACCTACAGGTCATAAAAATAGTCATCAATATATTATACTATTCAAATCATCCATAGGGAAATCTAACCCTCCTTTGTTCATAATTCATGCACATAATCCTCTCTCAAATATCACACTTATCTCACTCTAAGTCTAGAAACCATCACATTTAGTTTCACTATATATAGAGTATTCATGATTATTAACATCTTGGTCAGCCATTAGGCATGTCTTAACCCTTTATACATCTATCATACAAATACATATCTCAAAATCAATCTTTACGGTCAAAAATAACACCCATGGGTCACCCTTAAGTAGCTACACCTATCAAATAGGCCCTTGTAGCTCTTATAGGTTTCATGCTTACCCATTCTCTCATTTAGCACTCCATTGAGTAAAAAAAACATAGGACCAATTACAAATAAATAGGTCCACTAAAAATCAATGTTGAATCATTATCAAATGATCACATTCATCATTGTTTACCTCTAAGTATTCTCAACCAACTCAAACATTGACTTTGTACACAAGAACATCATGAACAAAAACATAGTCAACTTCTTAATCATTGTTCATACTCAAGATAGATTTATCACACATCCACAAACCACTCAAAGTGTCTTTATGGAGTATACAACACTTTACAATATATAATAAATCATGAAACATTTAAATAACATCTACATAAGCTCAATTATCCTTACAAAACAAGCACAAACACATAGTCAAGTTTGAACCTTAATATATTTGATTGTACACAATTCTATATCTTCAAATTAGGTTCATTAGATACACCATTGAGTCTTATTAATATTTTATTTTTATACCATTAGCATATTCATCTTGGATCAAAATTTATGGGAAAAATATTGTAGACTGGTTTTTACTTTTATAAAATTTAAATATTTAAATGTCGACAGTCACAGTTAAACCTCAACCAATTTACTCACGTCTTGAGTCTTTATTGACTAGATTAAAAAAACACCATTGATATTATTATATAAATCTCAACCATTAACACACAATCTACCAATTCCAAATGTTAAACCTTGAACATATTGACCTCATCTTGTGTAATCTAGGATCTTTGACTCAACGCGCTCCATCGATCTCTATGGATCTCAGGGCCTTATTATGTAGTACTCACCATTCAATATTACTCAAAACCCCCAAGATCATGACACATGGAACCATATCATTTCTTCCTAAATTTTTAGATAAAAACACTCCATTGATGTTTCTCAAACTTTAACTTGTGAAAAAATGACTATGGGAAACTTACATATCTACCTGGAAGGCCAACTTCGCACGATCATATCTTTTACCTCACTCACTCGCATGTTCTATAATTTTTACATATGATCTCCTCACAAAGGATAATACAACCATGTGATAAAATAATCCTTAAAACCTCACACTTGTGAGATATAATGACATTAAAATTCTCACTCATATTTTTCTACCACAAAGCCAACTATGTCAAAAACTTGTCTGGAAGGCCAACTTTGAACATGCACATCATTTACCGTGATTTGGTACTTGACTTAAAAATTAGTTAAAATAAAATAGGTATAGAAATAAACAAACTCAAATGATCACATTCTCTTGAAACATCCACATATGTGATATATGCCACCATCAGATGCCTACTCAGCTCTTTTTTACCTCATGCAAATTTGGTTATGGGAAAACACTATAAAAATGCCTAAGAGCCCAAATTTTCACTTGAATATATTTTAATTCACTTTATCACATGATCTTAAATTTATTGAAAATAAACTAGGGACTAATGTAATCACAACCATATGACTAGCTCCCCATGACTCATCCACATGTGGTAATCGTGATGTCATAAAACTACCAACTCAGATTTTCTAACATTGGACCCAAAATGTCTCATTGATAACAATGATCAACTAGATGAAATTCACTCATTCACACAAGAACTCAAAGCTTATAAAACATCTCAAGGACCTTTTATACATTCTCAATAGTCCATACTCATCTTTGAACATCTCTAACCATGCCAAAATAGAATATCAACCAAGCATACTTCAAGCATACTAGGACAAGCACATTAGACACTTTGTCAATGTCACATAAAATATAAAGGCACTTCATCCACTCACCTAGACACCTTAATGACATCATCATGACATCATTTACAATAATCTAACAATCTCACTCTTTTTCATTGATGTCAATAACCATCATATAGCAATATATAGCTTACCTTCCTTCTCTCTTTTCAAGAACTCTCACAATAGGATCTTTCTCCCCCTTTGACATAATGAAAATGTGGAAGAAATCTGATCCTAAGGACTTGAAAATACCACAAATAGGAGAGGACCACCTTATAAATATGATACGAGGAGAAATATCCTATTGTGGTCCTCTCCTATTTGTTGTATTTTCAAGTCCTTAGGATCATCACTAGACATAGAATTGAATTGAATTGAAAATACATGGAGACAACAAAGATTCATGACATACCTTTTCATCTAGAGAGTCAACCTTTTACTTTGGAACCTCATCACTAGACATAGATAATTGTTGTTCATTGTAGTATACATGCTAAACAATAATAGGATGTTCACTTAGATCCATACACACCTTATAACTAGCCTCAACTAGTATCTTGGTCTTATCTTTGATTTGGATCTCTTTATTCTCAATATGAGTAGACAATGAGAGCCATTAACACTCTTGAACATCTAAATCATTCTCCACCATACCAAATAGATTACTTGGACCTACAGACTCATCATGACTCACACTTGTCACCTTTGGATTCCATGTGTTAACTTTCCTTCTTCCTTACACTCTAGGAGCATGATTAAATCTATACTATCTTGTAGGCCTTTAATTTTAGAATCTATTAGTGTGTCCTCTATATTCATAATTATTGAAAACCATACCTTTTACAATAAATGTATAGTGCCTTACCTTATTTGGACAAAAAATTTCAATGTGTCATATGTCATTATAATTAAAGAACTTAAATCTATTCATGCCTTTTGGCTAATTACCACCATCATAATTCCATGCAAACTCATTTCTAGTAGGTCTCTTGCATTCTCTAGCTCTATGCCCAAATTGATTAGATGTGTAATAACAACTTTTGAATCTTTCATACGTCATGGTATTAGGTTTGTGATCTAATTTGTCTTGATTATTCTAGCACCTTGATTATTTATCTGATGATTTTTCTTTAAAGATTGATCCACCTTGATATTATTAATATTCATGTCAACTTGAGTAGCAACTTTGGGATCTTCATTAAAATGCAATCTAAATATGTCACTAGCTAATTTTTGACTCTTTAAGAGATCATCTAGATCATTAAAACTTTTATCAAACTTGACAAATGATATCACCTTACTTGTATATTTCTCTAACTCATCTTTCAAAGACACAATCTCATAATCATACCTTGAGCATTCTTCTTCTTTAGCTCTTAGATTTTTAGGCATAGATTCTAACTTAGAATTAAAAAACATGACAGCACCTTCATGGTCCCTAATGTCTTTAACCAATCTTGCCTCAAACACACTAAATTTATCCTCATAGTCCTTGAGTTTAGATTTCATTTTCTTATTGATCTTATTCTCAATTTTAAATTCTTCAAGAGCATTCATCAATACAGTCTTACAATCCACCTCATCTTCATCATCATATGAATCACTCCAAGTAGATACATTATTTATGTGAGCAATTTCCTTCCTCAGTCATGAATAGGGATTCATCTTTAATAGGACCATCATCTTCATGATCATATTATGAGTCATTATATTCACTCTCATCTGATGATCTACAATATTCTTTGGTGTAGAGACTCTTCTTGTTTTTGAAGGACTTCTTCTTATTGATATACTTTCTAAGTCCTTTCTTCCTATATGTCTTATTGTCTTCATATTGGTCATCATCATTCTCTTCATTATCATTCTTCTCATGCATAGTAGGTCACTTACAAGAAAAATGTCTTATCTTTCCATGGTTGAAACATTTGAAGGGTAGTTTACCCTTCTACTTCCCTGAACCTATGTTCAATTTCCTTGTAATTAAAGCAATTATTTCATCCTTATTATTGTTATATATGTCATCCTCTTTGGGTTTCTTACCTTAGAACTTATTCTTATGCTTCATCACTATCTTGACTATAGCCTCCTTTTTTGGTGGTATATCATCATTTACTCTCATCTCATATACAACAAGTGTGCCATGAAATTGATCCATCTTCAACTGAGTAAGATCATGATTATCTTCTATAGTAGATAATTTTGGATCAACTTAAGAGATAAAGACCTTAATAACTTTTTTTACTATAATATCCTCTTCAATGTTCTCTCCAAGACCTTTGATTATGTTCACAGTCTCATCAACTCTCTATAGAAGGATGACATAGAATCTTCTTCCTTCATCTTGAGACTTTCAAATTTCCTTTTATGAATCTATAACTTAACAAGTTGACCTTTGAATCTAATTCATAAATTATTTACATTTTGTTCCATATCTCTTTAGCATATTTATAATGGATTACTTTATTGAACTCATTCTCTGTAATCCCATAAGTGATAGCATCCATTGCCTTAGATTTATTCTAAAATATCTTCTTGTTTATATCACTAGATGGAGAAGTAGTAAGAGAAACATAACCATCCAGAATAAATTTCCATATATCAAATCCTAGGGACATAATATTTTTCCTCATACTTGCACTCCAAAAATAATAATTAAGTCCATTAAACATTGGCACTTGCTTAGTAGAGAAACCTCCTTGATGACTACCCATATTATACCCTAGATAACCTTTAAGTTGTGAAACCTTTTCCAAAGGACCTACTCTAATACCAATTATTAGAGGTACAATCACTGAGAGGGGGGGTGAATTAATAAGTTTAGAAAATCTAACTTCAATTTCAATCCTTTCAATTTATTAATCAATTACCATAGTCATTCATGAATCATATACAAATTCATAATAATGAGCAAGAGACATAATGCAAGATCAATCACATAACACATGACATATGTGGAAAAACCTCATAGGGGAGAAAGCCCACTAGAAATTTTAATTGGAATACTATCCTATAATAATAATAACCAATTTATATAAGGTATAACTGGTAAAATAACTACAATCCCTATATAGTGAGACTACAATCCCACAAGGTGCTACAACACTTGTCTAAATGAACTACAACAACAACCAAAATTTTAACAAGTTTCACATTGTAAGGAGGCTACATACCCTCTATATGTTTAGCTACCACAATAACACCTAATAACACATACACATTTGAAATTGTCTTCAACACCTGATGATGGACCTTTGATTATCACTCTTTACCTTTGCTAACACTCAATCTTTAAAAGCACTATTTTTCCAATATAATTATGACTTATAGGTCATAAAAATAGTCATTAATATATTATTATCTTAAAATCATCCACAAGTAACTCTAACCCTTCTTCACTCCATAATTCACACACACAAGCCTCTCTCAAATCTCACACTTATCTCACTTTAAGTCTAGAAACCATCACATTTGGTTTCACTATATACAGAGTATTCATGATTAACAACATCTTGGTCAGCAATTAGGAATGTATTAACCATTAATAAATCTATAATACAGAAACATATCTTAAAAAAAATATTCATAGGTTGGCCATAGCACCCATGGGTCACCCTAAAGTAGTTACACCTATCAAATAGTCCCTTGTAGCTCTTATAGGTCTCATGAAGACCCATTCACTCTTTTAGCACTTCATTGAGTAAAAAAAGAACACATGAACACTTCAAAATGTATATATACACTCCACATTACGTCTTAGTCATTTTAAAATGATCATAACCATCACTTCTTACCTCTATGTATTCTCAATCAACTCAAACACTGACCTTGTATACAGGAACATCATGAACAAACACATAGTCAACTTATTAAGAATTGTTCATACTCAAGATAGATTGATCACACCTTAAAAAAACACTAAAATAATCCTTATGGAGTCCACAAAATTCTCCAATAGCTAAGACAACTTGAAACATCAAAATAACATCTACACAAGCTCAATTATCCTTCTCGGGTCACTTGAAAAATAATCACAAACACATAGTCAACTTTGAAATTTAATATCCTTAAATATACACACTTACAAATATTAAAATTAGGTTAATTATATGTGCCATGGAGTCTTCTTAATATTTTTTTAATTATACCATTAGTAAATTCTTCATAGATCAAAATTTATGGGCAAAATATTGTAGACTAATTTTTCCCTTTGTAAAATTCAAATATTTAAATGTCAACAGTCACAGTTAAACCTCGACAACTTTTCTCATATCTCAAGTTACTATTGCTCAAATTAAAAACACATAATTAATATTATTTTACTAATATATACCTTTAACATATAGTTCACTAATTCCAATGTTAAACCTTGAACATTTTGACCTCATCTCATGCAATCGAGAAACTTTGACTCAACACACTCTATCAATCTTTGTAGAATAGTTAGGTCTTTATTAGGCAGTGCTCACTATTAGATCTTGCTCATAATACCTATGATCATGACACTTGGAACCATCTCATTTATTTTTTACTTATTATAGTAATTCACTCTTTCAATGTTTCTCAAACTTTAACTTATGCAAAAATGACAAAGTATGGGAACCTTACATATCTACCTGGAAGGCCAACTTTACACAGTCATATCTTTGACTTCACTCACTTACATGTTATCAAATTTTGACCATATGATCTCCTAAAATATTATAATTCAACCATGTGATGAAATACTCCTGAAACCCTCACACGTGTGAGATATAATGACATTAAAAATATCACTTAGATTTTTCTGCCACAGAGCCAACTATGTCAAAAACTTGTCTAGAAGGCCAAATTTCAATACGCATATCTTTTTTTCACTTCGGTTCTTGACCTAAAAATTAGTGAAAATTAACCAGGTAAAAAACTAAACAAACACATATTATCACCTCCTTATGAAACATCCACATGTGTGATATATGACACCATCAAAATCCATACTCAATTCTTCCTTACCTCATGTAAATTTGGCTATGGGAAAACATTGTAAAAATGCTTGGGAGCCCAAATTTGCACTTGCATAAATTTTGACATACTTCAATGCATGATCTTAAATTTATCAAAAATAAACTAGGTACTAATTTGATTAAAACCATATGACCAACTCCCCTTGACTCATCCACATGTGGTAATGGTGATGTCATCAAACTACTTACTCATATTTTTTCCATTATACCCAAAATGTCTAGATGACAACAATGATCAACTAAATGAAATCCACTCATGAACACAAGAAATAAAATCTTAGAAAAAATCATAAGGACCCTTTTCACATGCTCAATACTCCATATTCATCCTTGAACATCTCTAACCATGCCAAAACAGAATATCAACCAATCATACTTCAAGCATACTAGGACAAGCACATTTCACACTTTGTCATTATCACATAGACTATCAAGGCACTTCATCCACTCACCTGGAAACCTTAATGACATCATCATGAAATCATTGATAATAATACAAAAATAACCATTTATTATTATGTAGATAAGATGATAGATTACTTGGGTGATATGGGACACCTAAGTAATGTGTGGTCTCAAAAACAAATATATTTGATTGTAAACAATATTAAAAAGGAAAACTTCTAGGCCTAGCAACTATTAGATGACTAGGCTAAGGAGAGTTTAGGATGAGAGTTGTGGACTTTGGGAGGTGTGTCTAATATAATGGAGGGTATCTTAATTAGACTCATAAAAAAACTCTACATATTTAAAAGAGTTGCATTCAACAAGGGGAACTTGGTGAATCAAGTCTTATAGTCATAAGGAGTGTACACATGTAGTGTACTTTAGGAATTAAAATTTACTTCATGTCTTGATACATAATCATACTGACAAGAACCTACATGGAGTAGCTACAAAGTTGACATGTTTGCAAATGATCTCTTTCTACTATTTGTACCCATATCTATCATTCTCTTGAAGGGTAGGGCCACTCTCTATGAATGATAAGTGTGTAGAGGATCTTAAAGGCTCTGTGGTTATAGGAAAATCTTTCTATGATACTCTCCCTCCCTACATCTACATAGTTTGTTGTTGGTCATGGATGTTCTTATATTCAACCCACTACAAGTAAAGGAAACATATTTCAAATAGTATCCATCTCTTATTCATGAATGTAAACATTTATGTAAGCTAATTATTTGTATTTTTAAAGGTTTTGTAACTGAATTCTATTCCAAAATCTCTTATTATTGTAAATATAATTGGTTTCCATTTTTTAAGTTTATTACTAGTATTATTGTCATCTTGAATCAATAAATAAATATTTCAATTACAAATTAAAAAAATATATTGTTAAGGATGAATTATTTTATTATATTATTCAATAATTATAGTTTGATATGATTGTGAAAAGTTAAAGATACTAAAAAATTATATTTATTCAACTTTTCACAATCATATCAAACTATAATGATTGAATAGTGTAATAAAATACTACACCCTTAACAATACAATTTTTATATTTGTAATTAAAATACTTCTTTAGTGATTTAAGAGTATAATAATATAACTAACAAACTAAATGAAATTGATTATCTTTATACTAATAAGAGATTTAGAATAGAATTCAGTTACATAACTTTTAAAAATATAAATGATTAACTTAAATCAATCTTTACATTCTTGAATAAGAAATACATACTATAAGGTAATTGTTTCATTTGCTTGCACTGGATTGAATAGAATAACATCTATGACCGTTAGCAAGTTCTGTAGATGTAGGGAGGGAGAGTATCATAGAGGTATTTTCCTCCAACCACAAAGATTTTCAAAACCCCACTCATCTCTAATCCATTAAGAGTGACGCTTCCCTTAATGATAAGGATAAATACAATTATAAAGACAAGAAAGAGATCATTTTCACACTATGTCAACTTTACAGCCACTCCACACACCTTCTTAAGAGTATGAATATGAATCGAGATAGAAACTAAATTATAAATCTTAATGTACCTTAAAGGTGTAAAGTTATTCAATAGTAAAACATGATTGAAAAATTTCCCTTTATAAAATCTGATCCACTAGAGAAACTTAATTTTTTGTGAGTCTAACTAGGATACCCTCATGTCTCTTAGACATCACATCTCATTATCCACTACTCTAGCCCCTAAATCTCCCTGACCTATTCATCTACCAGTTACATAGGCCTATATGAGTCTTCTTACTAGTTTTATTATGACCAATCATATGTGTATTCAAGACCACACTTTACTTGGGTGTCCCATACGACCCATGTGATTGTCATCTGGTCTACACAATGTTGAATAATAAATTTTGGAAAATTTAAGTTTTTTTTCCAAAATTCCACTTAACCAATTATATTATTCTTGAATAGGGAATATATGACTCGTGTTCATACTTATTATCATTCTACAATATTTTTTTAATGAGATAATTCATTTCCAATCAATCAAGTTGATATGTATGCAAAACCTATATCTAGGTTGTTTGTCTAAATTTAAAAAGGAAAAATGTCTCATTATCAGTTTATTTTATGATATGTAATATTCATTATAATCCCATTCTTATTTTAAGAGTATATATTATATATAGTGATAACTATTTAAGATATCTTGATTGAATCTCCATGATTCAATTTAAAAAATATAATGTGAAGGCTCATCATTAAACTAGCTCCTTTGCTAATCAACATTTTCCTTAGAGTCTCATTTAACTATCCTAGAGTTATAGTTATTGTTTTCAATACTGTGTTATAGTTTACAAACCACTAGATAGTCCACATTATTTATTTTAATACGAGTTCTCTATTAAAATTTTACAATAACTTTGACTCTTATGATTCCTTAAAATAGCCATTTACTAC
>JARHVA010007560.1:117500-172500 GCA_037957365.1 Torreya grandis
TCCACTCACATTTTTGTGTGGACACTTAACCCTATGTAAAATGGTTATCTAAAAAAAATATGTGTGGTAACACATGATAATTAACTTATCACATCATTATTATGTTATATCCAAAATTAGCAAAAATTTTATCCTAAAACAAATCAAGTCTTATATTAATCATAGTAGGTTTTTAATTACATCAAAATCATTTTACATAGTAAACTTACAATGTCCTATTTACATCACCCCTTAATGTCCTTATAGGGATAGTGTTTTCTTGAACAACTATTGTGCCTTCACCACCTTTTACAATAGTACTCCCATGTTACTATCATGGGTCACTAATCTTCATATTGGCAATGCTTTACTTGGTAAACCCTACAGGGTCTTGGTACCAAGATACTAGGATAGAGGATTTTGACACAACACTATTTTTCAAAAAAGAATATATTTATCCTAACTTAGGTGTAGTATGTACACTTTAGATCATAATGATGATAGATTTGTACCAAATATAATCTATACAACTAGTAAAGAAGAAATTTTTAGGTGTCAAAATATTTATAGCCCATAAAACTCATCTTGGAGTGATGACGTCCTTTGAAAGATCCCTTTCTAGATTTGGAGACACAAAATATATAGGTTCTTACAAGACAAAGATATAAATTTGATTGTTTGCATTTAGAGTATGCTGATACAAAAATATATTGCCAAGATTTGCTTCAATAGTGAATAATAAAAAATTACAGTATACAGCAATACTATAGAAAGTATAATGAAGCCCAAAGAACCAAGAACCTGGAAGTATACGTAGATCTGGTTGTTGTGTCAGAAACACAGTCGCTGATGTCAGTTATTTTGCCGACATCGGTGACTATGTTTCTGACACAGCAACCAAATTTGTGCATACTTTCAGGTTCTTGGTTCTTTGGGCTTCATTATACTTTATATAGTATTGCTGTGTACTATAATTTTTTATTATTCACTGTTGAAGTAAATTTGGGCAATATATTTTTGTATCAGCATACTCTAAATGCAAACAATCAGATTTATATCTTTGTCTTGTAAGAACCTATATATTTTGTCTCCAAATCTAGAAAGGGATCTTTTAGTGGTATCATAGCCAAGCATCTTGCCAGCCTGTAGGGGTGAATATATTTTATCTTTATGCTTTCAAGAAGATTTGATATAACCCATAGATACTTTACATGCAGAAGAGCTCAGTACAAGCATGAGTTGGGTATAGATCAGGAACCTATCATGGCAAAAGAATAGGGGGATGCTCGAAGAAATCAAGATGAGGTAGAGAGAGATGATGAGGACTCTCATCAATACTCAGCCCAGAATTGTTCAGGCTTTAGACTGATTACAGGATACCATGGATCGTTTGGAGGTGGATAGACACATAGGCAGGAGGAATAGATCAGTTTTAGTGACAAGGAGTCATCATAGCCATCAGACCCATTCTTCAGTTGGGAGCTCCAGTCATTCCTCCAGGCGACATCGCCATCATATGCCCACTCCAAATAGGCCATTACTTCCCCAGTTCATACCAAGGGAATAGCCAGCACAGGTGGAACCACCTGAGGTTGGATTTCAGGAGTCAATTTTGGCAGTCACCGCTGAGTGGAGAGCTCTACCTCTAGAGGTTCAAGAAGTCTTTCCTCTTCCTCAATATTTTGCACAGCATAGAGAGGCACCTAGATTTAGAGGAGATCATGGTAATAGACCACCACAGCAGTAACGGAATCATGACCTCAATAGAGCTACTGGGAAGATTACATTGGCCCCATATAATGGCTCTGGTGACACTAGTGCAAGAACTTGGGTCCACAAGCTGGACATATATCTTTCCTTGAGGCCCATGCCTAAGCGTGAGGCTATTTATTTTGTTGTGTTTCATTTAGAGGGGGTTGCATATGATTGGTGGACCATGGATTGGTCACCCAGGATCATGCCTTAGTTCACTCCTATGCTGAGTTCACTGAGTGACTTATTACATAGTTTGACCGTAAGGATACAAAACTTTACTACAGGGAGTTGGCTCATCTTAGACAGACTGGTCATGCAGAAGCATATGTTAATGAGTTTCAGCATATTGCAGTTATGGTACCTGATATGCCCCAGAGGTGTAGCATGATGTTATTCATTAAGGGATTACATGATAGACTTAAGGGTCTGGTACATGCTTTCCAACTAGCCACTCTTAAGGAGACCATTGATGTGACATTGAGACTGGATATTATCCCCTCTTCTTATCAGGTTGTTAAGAAACTAGTCATAGACTCTTGGCCTACATAGAAGGCCAACACACCACAAAATAAAGAAGGGTCATCTTCTATAAACCCTTGGATGAATCAGGAAATGAGGAATGATTTGAGAAGGAAAAAGTTATGTTTTTCTTGTAAAGATCCATGGGAACCAGGACACCGTTGCATGGGTAAAGGAAATATTCATTTGATTGAGGTGACTTTTGATGTATGGGATGAGGAGGTCCCTGATACTGCTATTAAGGATAATACAGAGGATGTTGAGCAGGTTTAGACACAGTTGGAGTTAGACACCCCTGAGCCTTTGGGGTTAGCCAAAGTAATTATGGCTACCCTCTCCATTTATCCTAACTTTCATGCCTTTCGATTGAAAGGTATGCTTAAGGGCAAGTGGGTCATGAGCTTGGTAGACACAGGTGCTACACATAACTTTATTGACCAAAAGTTAGTGGAAAGGCGTGGATTACAGTATGAGAAGTTTGGTGGTTTTGGAGTAAAGGTGGCAGATGGAGCAGTTTTGGGTTGTACCAAATGGATTTCATAGCTTAGTATTGAGATGGGGGATTACACTCTGACTAAAGATTTTTATGTGTTTCCTTTAGAGGATTATGATGTGGTCTTGGGTATGCAGTGGTTACAGGGTATTGGGCATTACATTATTGATCACCGCCGTATGTAGTTGGAGTTCCTTTCTGGGGGAAAGAAGACTATCTTGAGGGCAGTGCTAGATGGGGGACCTAAGGAGGTGTCATCTCGAATGATGGAGACTCATTTTATGGGTGATGAGGTAAATAATTATATTTGTTGCATTACATTTTCACTCCCAATTATGAGTCATCATTCTTATGGGGATTTGGAGAGCATGATAATCAGAGTAGCGCAGCGGTCTTCTGCGAAGACTAAGGTATGTGATGGTGAGTTTGTTAATTACATGTTGAGAATTATCACACTACTCTCTAGGAGAAATAAGGAGAATTTATTCACAGATATTTTTTAGCATGGTGTTTTTTATAGTAGAGTTTGCAAATTTCTGAGAATGATATGGGATCCTGGAAGTTGGTGTTGTGTATCAGGGGCGAATTGCTTGAGGACAAGCAATCTCCAGGAAGGGAGGACTGTAATGTCCCCAAAATTTTGGGAAAGTGATTTAATTAATTTAATTAATTTAATTAATTTAAGTTGTCCAAAATTAATATTACTTCAAAAGGATGACTTTAATTAATTAATTTTAATTAAAATGGAAAAATAAATAAAATATTTTGGCTTCTTCTAGAAGTTTCCTAGGAGCCTTTAAAAGAAGTTGAGGGCAAAGCATTTTGGATATCTTTTGTTGCTAAAAATATTCTAATGTAGTATTGTGAAGCTTGAATCTGTGATTCAGCTAAAATCTCTGAGGATGCAAACCTTCAGCAGATTGGAGAAGAGTTGGATGAAAACCTAGCTCTTTTCAGGGGTGGATTCGTGACGGAATTCATATCGTGCTTATTGATTAGATCTGGGGATTCAGCGGTCATTCACTAGATATATCAGGTGTTTAGCATATACAGAGGTTTATAGGTATTTATTTCATTAGATTTGATTTAGAAATATATATATAAATCTCCAAATCAGGTGTTGTACAGAATCTGCATAGATTGGTACCAAACCGTACCAGCTAATTTAGAAAATTGAAGAAGGACCCATTCATAGGTGCAAGCCTTAGGGTAGTATAGAGGCCGACATCGGTAGTTAGTGACTAACATTGGCAGGTAGACCGACATCAGTTGATCAGTGACTAACATCGGCAGGCAGGCAGACACAGGCAGGTAGAGATCACCACTAGGCAACCGACAATGGCAGTGTATTGACTGACATCAGTAGAATAACTGATGTCAGCGACTGTGTTTTTGACACAACCAAATCTGTGCATACTTCCAAGTTATTGGTTCTTTGGGCTTCATTATACTTTCTATAGTATTGATGTGTACTGTAATTTTTTATTATTCACTGTTGAAGCAAATCTGGGCAATATATTTTTGTATCAGCATACTCTAAATGCAAACAATCAGATTTATATCTTTGTATTGTAAGAACCTATATATTTTTTGTCTCCAAATCTAGAAAGGGATCTTTCATCCTTCTACCAAAAAGGCTTTAAAAATCCTAATACACGTTCATCTCTTAAAACTTATCTCATAGTGATAACTCCTATCATTTCACTTATCCCTTCAAATAATTTTAGAATCCCAAGTCTTTTCATCATAGAACCTCTCTTTGAATAGGTTCCATTGTTAGAATATTATAATTCCTTCCAGTAACAAGATAATCCACTAACACTCCATCACCATCCCATTTCCACTAAAAGTGTGTCTACCATCAACCCATGAACTATCTCCACTAAGTTATGTCTCAACTAAAAATAGTGTCTCCATTATTAACAGACCTTCAAATTCCTCTATATATGCGATGAAAGTGTAACGTGTTTATAAGGTGCTTAGCTACCTCCTAGAAATAGTTGGTTATAAACAGAAAGACAAGTTATAACTCTTTTAGGAAAGTTGTATCTTTTTGTTTTATTTCAAGTCAATTTTGATGTTTAATTGATGAAAGTTGATATAAAGTTATTTGTTTCTATTTTTCTTTTTTGACAATTGGTATTAGAGTCAAAGGATATAATCCTAATAAGTTGAAGCCTAAGAAATGATGTTACATAAGGAGTTGAATATGTATCTAAGAGTGTGGGAATTTATGCATCCAATATATGCATGTAAGTGCTCTCCAATAATAAGTAGTGAATTAATATATATTAGGATAAAGAAAATCCCATAGTGAAGATAACCTTGATAGATAAGAATGTAAGATTATGAAGATAATCAACACAAAGACAAACATGGAAAAATTCATGAGAGATCAGATAGTGTAAGAGGTTTCTAAGAGTTAGATTAGAGGAAGAAATATCATATCCAACATGTGTTTGAAGCCAATCTGAGATAAGGATAAATAATTTCATGTTAACCTACATATAGAAAGAGAAGGGACCATGACTTAAGAAGAAGATCCAACCTATACCAAAGGAGACACTTCCAAGTTAGAGAAGTGAAACTCAGAAGAAGTGCATAGCTAAAAGGAGGATATTGTTAGCTTCAATCAATTGGAAGATCTTATCCTCTACCATAAAACATTTTTCACTGACCACTAGGATTATAGTTTAAAAAGTATATGATTAACCAAATCCTTAGAAAATGATGTCAAAGGAGAAGATGTGAGCTTTTAGTGGAGGAGAGGGGAGATTTCAGTTTAAAGGAAAACATTGATGTATTTTTATCTTCTTTTATTTTATATAGTTTTTTATCATTGTATTTATTTACACAATCATTATAAATATAAGGAGTTCATTTCTAGATGAATTTGCATTTTTTTTTTCTTGTCATTCCTTTCAAATTGGTAGATTTGTTAAGAAGAGTTTGTTTAAATTAGAGATACCAAAAGGATAATAAGTCATATGCTTCCAAGGGATCCTATAACTAAGAAGGTAGTAATCAATCCTAAAAATAATGCCATTAATGCAAATAAAACAATCAAAAGAAGCTACCACATATCTAGGTAGAAACTAGCATGGGAAAATATACTAGGTTAGGATAAATCATCTACTTTGCCTACAAATTATAGCTAAGCAAGTTTTAAGACACCAATGGCTTAAAGAAGCCCATTATAGTTCATTATAGTTTTTTTAAAAATAACCTATGTGTAAATTAGGAGAATACTAAGTTAGATTTCATGGTATGTTGAGTCTCAAACTAGTGGTACCAATAGTAGCTAAATTTGGAAGCAGAAGCCTTTCAGACTAGTCCATTTATTTTTTTACCTAATAATGAAGATCTATTCATCAAATAAGATAAGAGAATAGATCATTTTAGTGGATTAGAATGAGACTAAATTCTCTTGAGCATACGAATTTCATTGGTACTAGATAGAGATGAATTTGAGTTACTTCTGCTCAAACTAGTGAAGTTTGCAACACCATTTAAGATAGGTCATGATTCAAATAAAAACAAAGTAGTTTTAGTATGCATTAAATAATTTTTGATGATTCTCTTAGCTTCTATAAAAGTATCTACAATTTGTTACTAAATTTCCCTAAACCTAATTTAAGCTAAAGGGGGGGCTCTTGTTTGGAGCATGCCAATTTTAGCCTATAATCCTTTAGTTAATAGGTCGTAGCCTATGAAGACATGTAGAGACAAATATGTCCAAAATAATTCAAACTAAGTGGAAGGAATTAATGGGGAGTTTTTTAATATTATAATTCCTTCTATCAATGTGATACTCCACTAACACTCCATCATGATCCCATTTACACTGAACGTGTGTCCACCATAAACCCATCGACTATCTCTAATAGGTTATGTCTCCACTAGAAATAATGTTTCCATTATTAATAGTCCCTCAAAGTCCTCTATATATGAGATGAAATTGTATTTTTATTATCGAGCACTTAACTACCTCCTAGAAGCAATTGGATATAAGGGGAAAGACAAGTTGTAACTTATATAGGAAAGTTTAAGCTTCATATATATTGTTCAAGAATGTTTTAATGTTTAATTTATGTAAGTTAATATAAAGTTTTGTATTTTGGTTTATCTATTCTAACATCCATCCCATGATTTTTTTGTGACTTTGTATTTTTCTACTCTCTCATTTATCATCACCTACAATTCAATACTCACCAATCCTACTAAATGTGGGATTATTACACCAACTAGATACTATTCCTTATAGTAGTAACTAAATCAAAATAATTATTATTAGGGTGAAGTGTGATAACATGTCCCATAAGATTCCCATACCACTTACAATAAATTTTATTATAAATCACATAATTCTATGTCATTAACCATACACACATGAGATTTCCCCAAAGCCAAAAATAAAGGGCTAGGGAAAGTCCCACAAAACTTCAATCCCCTCTACACCTCTTTCATCCCTAGAGAGTATTTTCCTCATCCTTGAGAAATGTGTCAAAAAAACCTGCAAAGGATAAATTATACAAGTTAATACTACCACTATTCCATGTAGCTCCTAACATGCATGACTCATCAATATTGTTGCTACTCCACATAATTTCTAACAAGTATGATGATAAATAAGAACTATAAGTAATAAATATATAATGTATATAAATTTATGATATCTAGGAATAAAAATTTCTCATTATACATGCATATGGCTATATGATATAATTTGACAAGTCCCACTTATCAAATCCTAAATTCAACAAGCTCCTCCTTTTCAGATTTAAAATCGATAACTAATGAGTCGATATGAGACTAACTAGGATCCAGTTCCATCTCACATTCCTAATTCACCACTAATACCTTAGGTCTCTATGTCCTAATGATCTCCAAAATGTGAAATTTATTTCCATTGACACGAGGTGATATTCTATCGATACTATGAAACCCATGTTGCAATATTTCATCATATTTATTTATATTCACTATAAACTTCCTAGAACTCAACTATCAATCCTCATCACTCCATATGATTAAATTAACTTAGGTATTTTATGATGATACATTATCATTTTTGGATTTCCCCTCTTTGTTTTCATGATGTTCCACACATCACAATATTATGTTAAATAAGTCCTTTAGATAAAACAAACTTAATATATTTAATAGGTCTAGCTGATTGCTAGTGAAACTTATTTAATAATCAATAAAAACTTTCTAAAAACATGAAAATACATCGTATAAGGAATCAAGATAAAAATGTGTTAGTAAAGGTTCTTAAAACATCATAAAATGTTAAGGATGAGGATAGATGCAAAATACTTCATGTGCATAGAATAATTTATCATAAAAAGATAGGAATTTGGATGATAAAAATGTAAGATGCATTAATTATTTTATGTTATTGGGAAAATTAATAACAACTGACATTGTATAAACTAAAATAAGCATTCAAAATAGTTTAGATATAAATTAACCAAGACATTATACATGATAATGTAAAAAAGGAACATAACAAGAAATCATACATGTAACCATAAATAGATAATCTCTATTTGATCTCTTCTGATAGTGAAACCCACTTATTCTTACATATAAAATTATATATATATATATATATATATATATATATATATATATATATATATATGTTTCCAATCTATGACTATTTATCTTTTTCTCATACTTGGCACTAAAAGTGGAGTATCTTCATATTCTTGCTTATTACAACTCATGAAGATAAGGAAAAATAGGTTATACAAAAATAAAATGAGTACATAACACATGAATATGAGGTAAATATCATGCATAAATTTACAATCCATGTTTTCTACCAACACTTTCTCGAGCTTAAAATGTTATCTCATCCTAAGACAACCTCATAGGATCTCTAAGGAAGTAAAATCTATAGTTATTTGAAGAAATGTTTGGACCAATAAGAGTTATAATAATCACTCATGGCATCATTTATAATTTTCACCTCTTTCACTCTACTTAGCCACCCTTTCAGCTTTTAAACTAAGTAGAGTACTAACCTACCACCCTTTGTGGGTTTTCAATAGGCTGACATAACTAGGTGGTTACCATTTATGTATTTTCAATAAACCTGGCCCTATTTATATTAATAATTCCTCCCCAATATAAAACTATATACAAAAATTTCAAAATTTATACTTTGTGCATTGCTTAACTCAAAATTAGTTGCATGGATGTAGATGAAGGTTGATTGGAAGAGTCCTTGGATTTAGACTATGTAACCTTACACCATGTGATGATTTGTTGGAGCTCTGAGGGTGGCCTATAGCTAGGTGTATTCACAATATATGAAACCAAGTAGATGAAAGGACTCGGGTCTATTTTATATGTATTATAATCCAACATCACTTCTTGTATCAAACATAGAAGGGTACACAATGGAGCATGATAGCTAATGGTCTTCTTGAGTTCTACATCATCAATGATGATTAATGTGGCCTTACTATTTGCAACCCTTATCTAAATCTCTTTTCTCAACTTCTCCATCTTGTTTGTGTGTATTTGAGCTTGGAGTCCCATAAAATAATTGTGAAATAGTTTTCTCTACCATTCCAGAAGGTTTTCATGCACATTATCCCTAGAATTTAATGATTCTTGGAGTTTTCCATACTTTTGTTCTAAATTTTTAGTGTGGCTTGACCTGTTTGAGTTAGTTTTGGTGGATTTTGTAAATTCCACACTAGAACTGGATAATGTAGTATCCATTTGTTGCTTATAATCAAAAAAGCTACATGTGACTTGTTGTGCTTGAAATGTGACAACATTGAGCATTCCCTAGTACTCCTAAAGAAGAGTGATGAGTTTGGTAGCCTTAGCCTTAACATCCTGGGCCAATGTTCCCAATGCACATAGTTTTTATGTTGTTCAACCATATTTTGTTTACTTATAGATAAGTGTCTTGAGTATGTGTTGGTCAGACATTACTTGGTCCCCAATTTCTCAAGCGACCAAATATAGACAATTATACTAGATGATTTTGGTATCTTAATGTATTTGATCCTTAAAATTGATATTCTCAACCTTATTTTAATTATACTCCTCCTCCAAAGAGGTGGATTTCTATGCAATGGACTCTTAAAACATCACAACACCCTCCAACTACTTCTTCAATGATAACCTAAAAACATCTAAGGCTACCAAAGTTCTTACACTAGCTAAAGGATTAGGTCATGGAATGGTCATAAGTGGAAAGGATAAGGTGGTGCATAAATCACCCACAATAGGAACATCTTAGAGATATACATGTCCCAACTGCAAGGCTAGTTGATGCTCACTTGTTGTAGTTGCAGATTTATCTTCTTCTTACACCGACTACTCTAACCCACCTTATTTTTGATATTTAGGCACTTGTTATTATAGTGCATTGGCATATTATTCATTCTTTAATTGTTTTACTATGTCTCTGAAAGGATCCTAAGTAAATTAGCATATAATTGAAAATACATGAAATAAACTACAAAAAATCAGCAATATATTAAATGAAACCAATAGAACTAAATTAAAATAGTAGAATTGAAAAATCACTAGCCTCTTTGAGGAGGAAACCTCCTTTGAGCAAGCTTAATTCAATAACATTCATGGATGTCTTCATTAGGCCTTAACACTGGCTTAAATACTAATTATATTCTAGCAACTATTTCATCTCATGCATGTGGGATAAAACAAATATGCTCCAGGGACAACTTACAAAGCATATGCATCCAAAGCAACTATTATGCTAATAATGTAAATAGAAGAGTAGAACATGGGTTCCTAACATCCCCTCCCTCTTGGAAAAATATTTGTCCTCAAAGCTTCAATTGTGGAAAATGTTTTTGAATATGGAATAATGGTTCCCATGTGTAATCTTTGAGTTGCAGTCCTTTCCACTGAATTAAAAATTATGTGATGATGTGAGAGTGAAGTTGGAGGATGCATCAAGCCAAGACTAATTCTATTCAAGAAGGAGGGAGCCTTAATTCTCAAATTTTGGTAAGATTGTTTGTACATGAATGGCTGTGCTAAGAGCTTTCTTTAGACATGAGACATGAAATACTAGGTGAAAGTGGGGGGAAGGTGGAAATTCCAACTTGTAAGCAATAGACCAAATATGCTAGAGAACCTTATATAGACCATAAAACTTAGGGGAAAGCTTTTGACACACATTTTTTTTTAGGTATGATTGTTTGTATGGTTGTAAGGAAATAAAAACTTTATCACCTTCTTGAAAGGTAAACTTAGAGTGTTGTTGATCGGCCTACTACTTGAGGTGATTCTATTCCAAATGAAGATTATCTCACAAGATGTGGAGAATTTGATCTCGATGGCAAAGAGTAGTGTCGACTTCCTAAACTAATGAAATGCTAGTTGTGTATACGAGAAGTGGTGGGGGTGTTTTCCCATAAACTACTTCATATGCGATCATTTTAGTAGATGTGTGGTAGGATGTATTATACAACCATTCTATAAGAGGTAACCATTTGACCCACTAATTTTTTTGCTCTATGACAAACAAAAAAGATAGGTTTCTAGACATTTATTGATGATTTTAGTCTTGCCATCAGTCTATGGATGATATCTTGAACTCATTTTTAATTATGTACCCATACACTTGAAGAGTTATTGCCAAAAATAACTAGTGAAAGTGGAATCATGATCTGAAACAATAGAAGTAGGAACACCATGGAGTTATAATATGTGATCAAGAAATGTCTTAGCAATAGTGGAAGCAATGTAGGGATGGACCAAAGTGAAAAAATAAACATATTTAGAGAGGTGATCCACTATGACAAGAATCATTGATATACCACTATATTTTTGGAGGCCTTCAGTGAAATCCATGGAAATCTTGGTCCCAATATGTGTGGGAATGGGAAGTTGTTAGACTAGACTAGGAAGGATAACTATTTTGCCTTTAGTACATTGGTAGATGTCACATTCAAAAATAAATGTTTTGATATCCTTCTTGAGTCCATGCCAAAAAAAATTACAATGAACTCTCTCATACATTTTTAAAATCCCATAATGACCAGTATAAGGGGAAGCATGCATCTCTTGTAAAACTATTTGTTTAAAATTAGAGCCTATTGGTAATATTAGGTGACATTTATATCGTAATGTGTGCCCATCCAAATTATAATTGGATTTAGTAGATGGATCAGTAGATAGTTTAAGAATGAGTTGTTGGGTTTGGATATCCTTATGCCACTCATTTTGAAGATCATGTATCCAAGTGGAAATTAGAAGAGAGAATATATAGAGGTGCACCAAATTGTTAAACTGGTAAGAGAGAGCATCAACCACCATGTTTTCCTTACCTTTTTTGTAAGTAATTTTATAATCATATCCCACAAGTTTATAAACCCATTTTTTTCTCTAGAGAATATACTTGTTTTTCTAGAAAATATTTGAGGCTTTGAGGGTCATTTTTAATGCAAAAGTGTTAGCCAATCAAATGGGGATGCCATTTGTGAACTACATGGAGAATATATATGATTTGTGTTTCATTTATGGAATTTACCAAATTACATCTAGTTAGGGCCTTACTAGTGAAGGTGATGGGATGACCTTCCTATATAAGTACAACACCAAGACCTATTCCACATGCATCACACTCAAGAACAAAGGGCTTAGAGAAATTCGGCATGGCCAAGACTAGAAATGTACACATGGCATGTTTAAGGTCATCAAATGGTTGAGAAGATGTAGGTGATCATACAAATGCATCTTTTTTTATCATAGCTATCAATGGAGCTACAATTATGTCATAATCCTTGACAAATTTTTTGTAGTATCATATTAGACCAAGAAATCTATGTAAGCTTTTGAGGGTCTTTAGTTGGGGTCAATTTATCATAGCTATAAATTTGGTGGGGTCAACATGAACACCATAAGATGTGACAATATCTCCTAAATACTCCACCTCTATTTATCCAAAATAACACTTTGAATGTTTGACACATAGGTGGCTAGCATCAAGAACACCCAAGGTAGTGTCGAGGTGGTGGAGGTGATCCTACCATGTGGGACTATACATAAGAATGTCATCAAATAAGACCAAGAGAAACTTCTACAAGAAGGGATGGAATACTTGTTTCATCAAACTTTGGAAAGTGGAGGGGGATTTAGTAAGCCCAAATGGCATGACAAGGAACTCATAGTGATGATCATGTGTGTAAAAGGTTGTCTTAGGAATTCGACACCATGAAGATGAATTTTTTCATACCCTAAGCATAGGTCTAATTTGGAAAAAAATTATGCACCATGAAGTTCATCTAAGAGTTCATCAATGATGGGGATTAGAAACTTGTCCTTGATGGTTAGTTTATTCAGATCTTGATAATTAATATAGAGACATTAAGAAACATCCTTCTTACAAATAAGTAATACTGGTGAAGAATATGGACTAGTGTTGGGTCGAATAACACCAGCCTATAGGGGATCATGGATGATCTTTTTGATCTCAGTATTTTGATAAAATGGGTATCAGTAGGGCCGAATGGTAGGAGGCTCACTACCAGGAAGTAGTGGGATGTGATGGTCCTGAGGTTGGTGAGGTGGCAATCCAATAGGTTCCTAAAAAACTAAGGCATGCTTGACCAAAAGGTTTTGTAAGTCAGAAGGTGGGTGAGAGTCCGATGGTGAACTCTTATGAAGAGAAAAGAGTTGGGTAATGATCTTGTGGGATCCCTATTTGAGAAGTTTCTCCATGTGGTGAGAGCTGACAATAGTAGTGGAACCTATAATAAGGCCTTGTAGGGTGTATTTCTATTCATTCTCTAAGAACTACATCCAAATCTCTAAAAAGTCCTAAAGGATGGGTCCAAGTGTTCATAACCACTAGGAACTAAGAACAACATCACATCCCCCTAAAGATAAAGAAAACATGTTAAATCAAAGGTTATAGTCACCACTAAAATACAAATATTATGACACTTTCCCTTGTAGGGTAATGTGCCTCCATTGGCAATCATGACCTCAAAACTAGAGCATGGATGGATAGAATAATCTACTTGTTTGGTGACTTGAGGGTTGATGAAGTTGTGAGTGCTGCTAGAATCAAAAAGGATGGTGAGGAGATGCTTCTTAAATTAACCCTAGATATGCATCATTTTGGGGGTAGTGACTCCCACCAAAGCATTCATGGATATTTTTTGAGGGAAACTTGGGTGTGTATAATCATCAGCCTCTTATGTGATCTCCTCAATAATATCCTCATAATCTTTAGTATCTAATGGATAATCAACATCTAGTAGGTAGAATTTTTTCTCAATGCATATATGCCCTAGAACCTATTTAACATCACAATTGTAATAAATCCCTTTCTCATGACATGCATGCATTTCATCTCCTGTGAGACATTTGATGGGGATTGTCTTGGTAGCGGGTTATTGGAAAGAGGGATTATAGGGTACCCAATTAGAAGTGTGACATTGAGTGATGGTTTTTGTCTTCAATGAGTTTTATGAGACCTAAGGCTACAATCATGGTCTGAGGTTGAAACATATTAACCTCTAATTGAATGGGCTCTTTGAGGCCACTAATAAAACAACTCTTGAATAAGTCATCTAATAACCCTTCAGTATGATTAACCAGATTTAAAAATTCAATTTGATAATCATGAATGGTGCCTGTCTAATGAAGTTTGGTGAGGGATCCCATAAAATTCTTGAATGTTGAGGTACAAAACCTACCCAAAAGTAGGGATGAATTTTTTTTCCAATTAGGTTCATCATTATATTTAAGATACCAATAGTACCATTGGAGTGCCTCTAGTTCTAAGTGGAAGGAAGCAATTAGAACTTTATTGAGATGATAAGTGTTATGAAAGTTGAAGTATTACTCTGCATGATAAATCTAACATATCGAGTCTGTACCATTGAATCATGGAAAGTACAAATTTGGTCCCACATGGTAGGTGGATGAAAAATTATTCAAGAAAGAAGACTCCATCTTCTATAATCTTTTGAGTAAAAGGCCATTCTATTCATTCAATCCATGCATCATATCAGCTAAGTCAGTGACTCATGTCATCAAAGCTATAATTTCTTCCTCCATGATCTTGGTGCCTACAAGTGTGACTACCATAAACTTTTTTTTTAAAATGGGTGGGAAATATAAAGTTAAGACACATTTAGTAGAGTATTTTTTTAATGTGGATGAAATCGAGAGGGGTAAAGGTACTTTTACTAATTTTATCACATATGAGTATGATTGATGAAGATGAGGGTGGTTGTAGAGGGGGAAATGGAAAAACTAAAAAAATTATCAAAGAGGGATGAAGAAGCAAAAAAGTGACACTAACACTGTGTAAATGTTTTGAGGCAAATAGATAGAAACTGAAAAAGCTATGATAGAACTCAAAAAAATAGAAAAATGAGATTTATGGAAATTCAGAGTGGAATTGGGATATGGGACCTCAAGGAATAAATGTGAATAATTGCATTTTAGGTGGCTTGGTAAATTTTTAGAATCAACAGGGCTACATAAGGGAAGATATTGCAAAAAAATGAAAACTTCCAACTAGTTTTTTGTTGCTCTACTAATAGTCTTCTAAAATTTATATGGTTTTATAAATAATTCTACTTTTTAATCTACCTAATGGAAATGGGCCCTAGGTTTTGATGATTTCCTAAATGTTTTACTATAAATCACTCTAGCCACCAATGCCATCTGAGTGAGTACCACTACAAAAGAAAATTGGCATAGATTTACCTCTTAGTGACAACTCTTGGTTTTCCTCATAGGTGAGAACTAGTCAATCAGGAAGGGGTCATTGCCCATTTTGATGGAAATTCATCTCAATGAGCTAGTTAATTTAGGGTTATTTTGGTACTCCTCAAAATGATTTTTAGGGATTTCACCCAAGCACTTCCCATAATTAAGCAGATAGGTTTTACCTTGATCCAAAATAGAAGATAAAATCTGGAGCACAACACAAACATAATGTAGTTGATACAAAATCATGATATTTGGTGACGTCTTGTTGCTAAAATGAAATTACAAATCTAAAATTTCACACAAAAGTGTTGGGAATGTATCTATTACCACTTTTTGATCACTAGGATCTAATTATGGCAAGATGAGAGCATACAGTGGGTAGAAGAAAAAAACATTTCCTTGGAAATCACTCAGATACCAGTTGAAAGGATCCTTCCTAATCAAATTAGCATAAAATTATAAATACATGAAATAAACTATGAAAAATCAAAAATATATTAAATGAAACCAATAGAACTAAATTAAAATAATAGAATTGTATAATCACTAGCCTCTTTGAGGGGGCAAATTCCTTTGAGCAAGCTCAATTCAATACAATTCGTGGATGTCTTCATTGGGCCTTAACACTAACTTAAATAATAATTATATTCTAAAAACTCTTTCATCTCATGCATGTGGGATAAAACAAATATGATCCAGGGATGACTTAAAAATCATATGCATCCAAAGTAACTACTATGCTAATAATTTAAATAGAAGAGTAGAACACAGGTTCCTAACATTCTCCATCATATTTTCTCTTTACTTCCTTTACTACTTTTCCATTTAGCTACTCTTCCTCAGCTTTATTTTTTTCTTCTTCTTCCTATGCTTTCTTATTTTTATATTCTTCCTTGTATTTTTGGCATTGACCTATATCTATGCCTTGGTTGTATGCATTTTTTCATCTTGTGCTTGAGCCTACTATTTATGCAAGGCTTCAACATCTTCTTTTATATTCCTTACAGCTTCATTGGATTGATGTTGGATGAGAGTGGCATCTTCTAGAGCCTTCTTTTCATGTGCCTCTATATCTTTTCATTGCCTATCTTCTTCTACCTTGGATTTGATAGTGAGTATATCCTCTTTATTCCTCTATTCTTCATCCATATTTTTGGGTGTGCCTTCTGCACCTGCTTTATCGCATCAACAACTTCATGTGCCTTATTTTCTTCCTTGAGAGCCTATTTTAATTCATCTTTTATACCATAATTATTTTTATTGGCCTTCGCTTCCTCATCTTGATGGAATTCTTACTCAACTTCCTAATTGTTGGGCCTATTCCTTCTATTTCATCTTTTTTTCTTGACAAACTCATCATTCTGCTATGTGAGATACTTCCTCCAATGAATCCTTTTAATCTATAGTTGTAGGATGATATGGTATCAAATAATTAATACATGGTTTTATTTTTTGGGTAGTGAATCACTCATCTAAATTATAGAGTTGGAAATAGATGTTTTCTTACACCCCAAAGTAACTAGTCTTCATTTGGGTGGCTATAAAGTCAAGCAAGGAAAAGGCTGCACTTTTTGCACAATCGATGCCCTATCAAATGTGCATTATATGAGATTAAGAGAAAACCTAGCCTCTCATTGAGTTCTAGGTCTACACACCAGAGTCTCCTACAAAATTTCAAATAGTGAAACAAATACATTGATGGCTATGAAAGTGGTGTAAGGTTGATACTCAAAGAGTTCAGTTATTCTCTATATTTATTTATCCTCTTTGTGCATGGTGTTAACAAAGATGGGTATTGTTCATGGTGGTATATCCACCTAAATACTTGGAGTGACCTTATTACTCACTTGAATTATGTGCACTTCCTTCCAAAAGAACTCTTCCTCATAAAAGTTGTCTACTATATCTTCAATCATTACCTAGTAGACGTCCTACTCATCAGTCCACATCTAAGGTAGGTAACAGGAGCTTGTGATCTATGGTACCTTAGGGTCATCCAACTAAGTTTTTTTACTCTTCATCTTCTGCTTTGGTATAGGTGATGGTTGTTATTTTATAGAGAACTTATGCTTTCTTTTCTATTACTATGAGGTTGTGGATTTTGGTTGTGGTTTCACTAAAGGAACTACTGTTCTAGGTGGTATGGATTGAAGAAGCATTACATGCCTAGATGCATATGATTTTTACTTAGAAAACTCATCATATACCATGGCCATGGTAAAAAAATAAATCATGGGTTCAAATGGCAATCTAGGCATCTCATGTATATGAATGAAGACATCTTTTGGAAGCAAAGTGATAACAACATGTTATCCCAATTACTATATGATATCTGGTGGCACTCATGGGTGTGTATTAGTAAGCTCCAAACACTCCTCCCATCATTGCTTGAAATTTACCTCATGATATATGGTTCCATACTTAGGTGTCCATATTAAATTATGAAATTATTGTGTTATCTAATAGTTAGTGTTTGGGTGCATCTCTCCTTCAAGCGAATTTTATTGAGTGAAACATAGCAAAAATATCAAAAACTAGTAGTAAAAGGTCTACTTGGAATTCATACAACACTTTTTTATATTTGTAAGTTGTTCTTGTATAGAATACTCTGGCTAGCTGAATTACTCATTATAGTGGATCCTGTGATGTGTAAAGTTAACCACTCTTTTGGGGATTTATTTTATAGACTTGGTGGTCTACCATAATCTACATTTAATACAACCAACCAAGATGTGCACTAGTTCATCTTGGATATCTTCAATTGGAATTCCTTTGGACTCTTGGACATATACGTCTCTAACTTATTGAAGGATAGGAGGCATTCTTGACTTATAAGGAAAAATATAATCACCTTGCATAGACATACCGAAAGCTCTCACCATTACTTTAGTGTTGGTGACAATAGAGGCATTGGGGGTGATGTAAATGTTTCCTTAATTTTAATGGCTGAGAAGTATTTGTACAATCTCCCCCAAATCACTGAAGGTAGGCATCTATAATAAGCACTTGATGTCTATGTTCTATAACTAATGTGGGGTTATAAGAGTAAGTGGTCACATAACATCTACTAGATCTAGTTAGAAATTTTTTTGTTCTATATCTTGAAGGTAATTAAATGACTCTAGATTAGTATATTTAGTTTTCTATAACACAAGATTGATGCCCATTACTTCTTTCTGAGCATCTATCAAATTTTTGATGAGTTACGATTGATCCATGATAAAAGAATACTAAAAATTAGAAACTTTTTACTTTTTGCACTAGATAAATTTGCTCATCTCTGGATCTTCAACTCAAAGAATGGTTAAAGGAATGAAATTTAGATTTGGTTTGCAAACTTTTGCCTTTATATATTTCACACTAGTAATTTTTTACATAAATGTCATGTCGAGCTATCCTTTTGATGTCAATTTGAATGTTGATATGGTAAATCTTATCCAATCTAGAAATAAAGGTAGTTAGTTATTGGCACATTCATCAAGATATGCCATTATATTCTTTATTATCCATACTATTTTACATACTAATGATGTTGATCGAATGCCAATTTGGTGAATATTATTTCAATCAAACCTAGGATCTGACATTAACTACTTGGGATGACTATTATATGGCTGAGATATTGGTTGATGTGACTTGACCATACATTTCATGAACTTAATTATTTTATTTCACTTCTGATAACAACAATAATAATGCATCTAAATTCTTTTATACATGGGTGTCATATGACATTCTTCTTATCACAGTTCTAAAATCTAGTGAAGAAATCATGTACAAAAAAAAAGACATTGACACACAAAAATAAGCACATAAGAAAACATACATAAATGGGAAATACTAATATACTCAATGTTACTTAGCACCTACTGATTTGGTATAAAGAGATCAACTAAGACTATTGGTGGTAAGGGTTAAGTCTAAATCCATTCACTCATCCTAGTAGAATGGCTCTCTGTAGATCTCTCAAAACAATGGTTCCTTTCTATGATATTTTTTGTATAACATAAGGCCCTTTCTACCTGATTTGTAATTTACCTAAAAAATGCTCTAATGTGACATCATTTAACAAAATTGATTGATCTTTGAGGAATTATTTATGTAGTAATTTCCTATCATACCATGGTTTTTTACTCTACTTATGAACTTCCTATTTACAATATGCTCTACATATATACTCATCCATACAATTCAATTTGAGAAGCGTATTTTTGAGAGAATCATGATCCCCTAGTCTTATAACCATTGCATGCATAAACTAGGTAACAAATATTCCATAGGCATTACTACTTTAAGCCCATAGACCAAATGAAATGGAGTAAGACCTGTATCCCTCTTATAGTGCATGTGATAAGCCCAAAGAATCATAAGAATGTAATCTTCCCGATCATCCCTCTTGACATCATAAATCTTTGTCAACATCATTCCCTATACATTATTATAATTCTTAGCTTATTTAATAGTAATGAGTGTCATTGAAATTCTCATCTAATCAATGTTAAATTGATGTATTATCAACTAGGGTTGGTGTCCAAATATAACTATAGTAAGGTGTAGGATGGTAGATCTAGAAGTCTTCTTGTGGGGGTGTTTTATTGTCCTATTCTAAGTTTGACTAATGAAAGAAATGTGTCCTAAATTATTTGATTCACTCTTTTACTAAAAAGGAAAAGATGTAACTATTTAATCAAATGACTCCACTCTTTTTCTTGAAAGTAAAACCACACTCCTAATTACTCTTGCATAAAAATTTAGATATTTAACTTGAAAAGGAAATTTGCTTCACACGTTTGCTATAAAATAAAACACACTTTTCTTAGAAAGGAAATGACTTTGTAATAAGGAAATGCCTTTTGAACTATGAATTTGTTTTCATGTTTTATGAATGAATCCAAACATTAGCAATATTCTAGTTAGTTATAACAAATAGTTAATAAAACATAACATAAATACCGTATGAAGTTCTTGGTTCCAAAGAGAGTGGGCCCTTACTCCTCTCGGACTCAAGAACAAAGATTAATCAATGCTATAAAATGAAGTCATAATTCATAAAACTAAAATGATTAAAATCTATCTAAAACTTGTAATATGCTTGTATATATATCTCATCTACTATTCTAATAACAAAAGCCTTCCATTTTATACTAATATAATATACTCAAAATAGGATGCAAAGAGATAGGATTCCTTAGTCGATGCACTCATCCAAAAATAGGAGATTGGATTTCTAAGAGATCTAATTATTTTGATGAAATAGATATGCTATCCTATAATAGTCCTAAGATCCAAATATATACAACTTTATCAAAAACAAATCCTAAGAAATAGCAGGCAAGTATTTTCCTTATTTGACTCTAGCTAGAATGATTCTCTCTCATCTTATCTAGTCACTAGCTTCCCCAATTGTAGCTTTATATTTATCAATTCCTTGGAATTGACTCTGTAAATTTGGTAGGAATGAGCCTGTGGAGTCCATAGAAACAAGCTTGCAGAGTCTGTAGAAACAAGCCTACAAAGTCCATAGAAATGTTCTGTGTGAGTTCGTAGATCTGCTAGATGGAGATCAAAATTGAAATTTCACTATACATCATTTGTGTCTTCTTCCTGAGCATTCTTCACAATAAAAATCACTAAAACATGCTATGTAGTAGACATTAATGACAAAGTAAAAGTTTATTCTTTAGTTCAATATAAACAAGACAAATATCTACTTTCCATGTATTAACTATCTAAAAATCTATGATTTGCATAATATAATATCCTTAGAGAGATGAATTGAGGGAAATAACATGTCAATAATGATCCATATTCTGAGCTCATCATCTCCCCCAAGATTTACCTTTTACAAGTCCAATTTCAAGCATTCATTTGCATTCATAGCTCTGGCATCTACTTTTCACACTCTGACTCAAATCATAGTCATCAAATTCATTTATTATATGCTTGTCCAATTTATTTGTAAACCCCTAATGTTCTTGAATCATTTATTTCCATATATTGAATTGTTCCTCTGATTTTGGAGCCCAACTCTGCTATCCTAGAATAGGTATGATCAATAAAGGGGGTTTATATCTCATGATAATATATTTCCTTTCTCCCCCAGAGTTTATTACCTCTATTAAGATTTCCAAAATTGAGGTATATTTCCTCATACTCCATCTTAAGTTATTTGGAGACATGGCCTCTCATCTTCTAAGAGGCACTAAAAGTTGGTGCCACCTTTTCACACTTGCAGTCACCACTGAATCAAAACTTTGTCTTGAAAACAAGTCAAAAGAAATAGCATAATCATACAAATATTGTAAACAATGAGTTTCAAATTCATCGCTTAAACAAGCACAGTTAAAATTCTATCTGATCAATCTAGGGAAAGGAAAGGTTGGTCTGATACATAATCCTATAGTCTTAGCATGATTTGTATACTCCTCAAATCTGCTTTTTCATGCTAGTTGATTTTTAAATATAGAATGTAATGCCCGCAGTTGAAATTCTCCTACATGAAGGTTTATCAATAACTTATTGTGCTCATGGTATCCTATGATCAAATCATACAAATAAAACTCACAAAGCAAATCCTACTGATCAAGTTCAGCACTATAAAAAAAATTTCAAAAATGTTGTTGGTTGTAAAATCTTGTAAGGAAGATGACAAGAGATTCTCAGAAGCTGCTATCTATAAAATTATTCAAATAAAAACAAACTATATGTAGGAAAAGGATTCCTACATGCCAAAAGAGATTCCCCTATTTTGCATGCATCCTAAAAAAAATCTTCTAAATCTTGGACCTTAGCTTCTAATTCTTTCTTTTCATTTTCCAATATTTTGTTTGAAGAAGTTGAAACTTTGTTTTTCTATTTGAGTATGGAGTATTCTTCTTCAATTTGATTAGCATTTACAAGCTAGGAATACTTGGATAACTTGTTTGACAACTTTTTTCAACAAATATGTTAGGAGGAGAAGGTGCAACATTAGAAAGTGCTTTGGAAGAGTTTACCAAACTCTACAATATCCTATTCTCTTTATTCAGATTTTCTACATATACCCAGAGGTATATTTGTTCACTTTCATTTTTCTTCATTGTTTCTTCTAATCTATAAACTTTTGTTGCATGATTGGTAGATGATGTGTCTAATTTTTACACCAACAAGGAGTTGAGATGATCCTTATTATGTAATTGACTGATCAAGTCAGCAATATCAGTTATTCATTGTTGCTCTAGAGCTTGAGCTTGAGAAAGCTTCAAGGTTAACTATATAATAGGATCATTTAGATTAGATGACTCTCCTTTTTCGTTTGTACATACATTTTTTCCTTTATTCATTATAGTTTCCACTAAAATATGTGGTTGTTCTGCCATACTTGATTCTTTTACCATGATTAGCTCTTCTTCTGGAATTGGATTCTCTATTGTGATTGGAGATTTCCTTTCAAAAGGAGTTTCTTCAAAATCTATATTTTTAGGGATATTTTGATGTTTAGGGGAATGAGATACCTTTTTAATACTATCCATAATGTCTATAGCCTATTATTCATATTCATCTATCATAATTAACCTTATCCTTCTTTTAGTCACTCTCTGAGCTACACTCAGTTATCTTTCCTTCTCAACCATCAATCCCTCAGTCCTCTTAAGTTTTGTAACAACCTTTCATTTCAATTTTCTTCTTCCTAACAAGAGAATTTTTTACACTATAGATTCCTGAGGTTCTTGAGGGGATCTTGAAACTAGAGGGATTTGAGACCTTGTGATTCTTCTTGAAGAAGAAGAAGGGATTTTGTTGAGACTACAGTCTATGATTTCTTCTTTGGAGTTATTTTCTCAATTGATGTAGACAGTGGAGATGAATGTTCTTGTGGTAAATTTGAGGTTTTTTGTGTAGGCAAATTTGGGATACTATTCTGGAATTCCTCCCAAACCTCTTATCCTTGCTTAATGAAGTGATGTTGGATAATTAGGTGAATAAGGCCATAGTGCCTAAGAGCAGCATTAAGAGTTGTAGTCATAATTTGAAGGGCACCATATAATAAATATGGGAGGTTAATCTTGTAATGAGGGTGTTGCCTCCCATTCTTAAGGTGTATTAATATTTTCATGGTGTCTCCTCTTAAAAGACAATTTTTCCCCTTACAAATGATATACTTGAGTACGCACTTGGCTATACATTTCTAAGGTTTAGGAAGTGAATTTATATCAATCCCTTTTTATCTTCCCTTGGAATCGATTAGACACAAATTCCTAGTCTACTCATTACCATTAAACTAAATAATTAAATTACTAAATGGAATTTTGCCTATTAGTCTCATTCTCTCTTCTAGAATTTATATGATTTGACTTATAATTTGAGTTGAAATAGGAATAATAATGCCTTTAACAAATAAAAACTTAGGAGTAAAATTGGTGATGAATTATCTTACCATTGTTTCATCAAAACCCTATAACTTTACAATGAAAGGTAGCCAACTATTTGCTCTAAACACTGCCACAAAAGCTTTGTATTTGTGAAACTTTACTACATTCTTTAGCTCTGATCTCATTTTTTGTCCCATTTCTACTTAGATTTACAGACAAATCTATTTCTTTAACTCATATTAGGGTTTATACCATCTTCTATTTAAATCTACAAGCAATAATCACTGAGGGTCTGTAGAAATGAAATGTTTTGTATAAAACTTCACAGCTACATGAGTCCATAGTTTGATATGATTAATTTATACAGTTTAGCACCACACATTTTTACTGAGTGTGCCAGAAATTTTGTCAAATTATTATAAATTGGATGAAATAATGATGTGGCATTTTGATGATGAAAATGATTTCTTATTTCATTTAGAACCTCTTTACGATGTCCCATCATTATAATTATTGATGATATAACTGATTGTACTAAAGCTACACACTTATCCATACATCTTTGTGGCTTATTTGTATGCTTATCCATTATGGAATGTGTCATGTCATTCTATTTCAGAAGGATCAAGTTTGGGTCATCTCCATAGAATAAATCTTAATTAAATCAAATATAATTAGTTAACTACACATAAATAAATAGAATATATGTGTCACTTACTTTTGACCTTAGATTTATCATTTGCTCACCATTTGACCTGCACAAATAAGTTTGCATGAATTAGTTAATAGGGGTTGAAAGAAAAAAATTTATTGCATGGAGAAAACCAATCATAGTGACATGATGAGATTCTCTTTTATTTTATTTTATTTTAATATTTTTTTTGCCCTTTGGCTAGCCATTTCTAGTTTTCTATCCAAAGCCCTTTTTATAATACATAGCCAGTCAACAAGCTGGTTTTCTGGGTATGCATTTTCAATAGTGTCCCTAAAAGGATTTTTACTATTGATATATATATATATATATATATATATATATATATATATATATATATATATATATTTAATTTTCTAATGTTTTTTAATTTTTTAATTTTTTTTCTAGATCATCAAGGAGCAGGTTCTTTAGAAGAAGCAGAGTCCTTCAAAATACCTATTTGATTTGAAGCAGTTTCCCTAGAAGAAGCATAGTCCTCCAGAAAGGCTACTTGACCTTTTACCTTTTGAAAAAAATCTTCTTTATTGAGAGGTTTCTGATAAAGCTTCAATCTATGTCCATTGACTAACAGAGCTCTTCTATTGTCATTAATAGGCATTAGCTTAACATAACCATTTTCAAAGACCTCAATCTGATAAGGTCCCAACCACCTCATTTGTAGTTTTCCTTTAATATGTTAAAATTTAGAATCAAACAAAACTACCCAATCTCCTTTTTAAAACTTCTGTAGCTTGATCTGTGAATCATGCCAAACTTTTTTTTGATATTGTATCAATTTAGTTCTTTGTAGTGCTTCCATCATCATCTCATCAAGTTGATTAAGCTGTAAGAGTCTTTATTTTTTTATTTTTTCTAATTTAATCCCTACTTATACATCTATTTTCAAATTTTGTAATTCAAAGTCAATAGAGAATAAGGGCTTCTTACCATAAACTAATTTATAAGGTGAAAATCTAGTTGTTTTTTTCCAAGTGGTATTATAGTCCCAAACAACTTTTGGTACCTTATCTACCCAATCCTTTCTACTGGAATTAACAACCTTGGTTAAAATGGTTTCCATTTCTCTATTCATGACTCCAACTTACCCATTATCTTGTGGATGGTATGGAGATGTTTTTCTATATTGAGTTTGATATACTTACATGAAATGTTTTATCATTTTTGACATGAACTACAGTCCTTGATTTGAGACTATCTCCCTTGGAGCACCAAATATTTGTATGATTTTGAAATATGAGAAATTAGGTACCATCTCTTCTCTTACATGAGTTAATACTTCCACTTATGCCTACTTGGTCACATAGTCTATACATACTAGGAGATATTCTTTTCCTCTAGAAGGAGGATCTATAGGACTAGAAAAATCAATTCCCTATTTCTCAAATAGTTCTAAAACTAATTGAGGATGAGGGTGTAGAGGTATCTCTGTTGAAAGAGTAAGTTGTCCAATTCTCTGACAATCATCATGACAAGCTAATAGTATCTTGCTCCCAAGATTTTGTATATGGTTCTCTGAGTTGAGTAATAACCTCCTCCTGGTTCATCATGACAAGATCTGATGATATCATCAGCTTTAACATTTGTCACACATCTATGAAACACATCATCAAGTCCATGTTTGAATAACATTCCATTAATCCATTTAAAATAACTTTTTTTGATTAAAAATCTCTTTTCTTTTTGTGAAAATTGTAGAGGAAACTTCCCTGTGGTGAGATAATTGGTTATATCAGCAAACTATTGAGATTTTGATGAAATAACAAATAGTTATTTATCTAAAAAGTCATCTTCCACTAGTTTTTCCTCACGTGTAGTGTTCATTCTTGACAAAAAATTAGCAACCATATTAGACTTCTCTAGTTTATCTATAATAGTAACAACAAATTATTGTAAGAGCAACAACCATCTAATAATCCTACCTCCCATGATTAGTTTGTTGGTAAGATATCTAATATCTGAATGGTTTGTATAGAAAATCACTTTATAGCCTGTTATATAGTGTCTAAATTTGTTAATTACATAGACTATAGATAGGAATTCCCTTTCAGTTACTGTGCAGTTTCTTTCAATAGATGTCATGTTATTACTAATATAATATATAGCATACATGTTATCCTCTTCATCCTTTTATTTAAGGACTACTCTTATTACTGTATTGGAAGCATCTGAATATATATGGAATGGCTGAGTCTAATCTAGTCCTCTCAATACTAGAGTAATAATGAGTTTAACTTTGATGTTATCAAAGGCCTACGGGCAACTATCACTCCATTTGAATGTATTGTAATTTGTAAGCAAGGCAAACATAGGGGTATCTATTTGGCTAAAATTATCTATGAAGCATCTGTAGTAACTAGTATATCCCAAAAAACTCTTAATTTTAGTTTGTGTTTGTGGGATGGGTAAATTGGATATTATTTCAACCTTTCTTGGATCTATTTAAATGCCTTTTGCAAAAATATGGTGTCCCAACACTATTCCTTCATCCATCATCAATAAATATTTCTTATGGCTCAAAGAAGATTGATGTTATTTACATCTTATCAATACTCTTTACAATTTGGTAAGAGCATTTTCATAAGCTCCACCATGAATGGTGAAATCATCCATATATACTTTAACACAATAATTTGTAAGGTCAGTCAAACAATATTATTAGAACTACTCTTTGGAAGGTTGTTGGAGCATTACATAGTCCAAATGGGAGTACTCGATAAACAAAAGTTCCCCAAAGGTAGGTAAATGTATTTTTATCTTGATCTTCAGCTACCACCATTATTTGGTTATACCCACTAAACCTATCTAGGAAAGAAAAATATCTTTTTCCTACCAAGTTATCAAGAACTTGGTCAATAAAAGATAGAGGAAAATAATCTCTTAGTGTTACTTTGTTCAGTTCTCTATAATCTACACATACCCTTAATTTTTATTTTTCTTGGGCATAATTACCAAGAGTGAAACCCACTAGCTATCTGAGATGGCATAAATAAACCCAACTTCCAACAACTTTTGGATCTCTACTTTGACTATCTCCTTTAAGGTTGGGTTTATTCTTCTTTGTGGTTGTCTGACTAGTTTGATAGATCTTATGTAAATGTGATGAGTGCATATGCTGGGGTGAATTCCATTCATGTTGGTATAATCCCAAGAAAAATCCTTGGTATGTATTTCTTGTACTTTAAAGAGTTGATCTTCCTCTTCATTTGTTAACCAACTATTGATGTTCAAAATCTTTCTAAGTAATACCATGATTGGTTTTGTGCCTAGGTAGTTGGATTATACTTAATTGAATTCACTAATCAATGAGTTTAGAGGACATGGGTGAGGAAGTAGCTTATGAAATAGGGTTACATTATTAATAAACTCTTCTCTAGGAGGAATCAGACTTCCTAAAGTATAATGGAATGCATCTAAGAAATGAGTTTGTTGTTGTTCCACCAATTTCCACACACTTTCCTGAATCAATCCATGATCATATGGTAAGAAAACAATAGAAGAAGTATAAGTGGTATTTCATAATATTCTTTTTGACCCAAGAATCCTAAACTAAGGTAGTCCATAGTTTTTAGACTAGTAGAGTCCATAGCTTTCAGACTGGAAGAGTTCATAGTTTCTAGGTATATGTCTTCATTCAATTCTTCCAAGTGTTTTTAACTATAATCATAGCTAAGGAGGAAATGGTTTTTGATGTATTTTTTTATTAATCCACCCAAAGTTTTATGTGATTTGTTGATGGTTTTGCAAGAGGGTACAAATAGATGCATTTGGATTTTAACCCATTAGAAATGGTCATGTCTCCTGACCTGCAATCAATTAATGTTGCTATAGTAGCCAACCATGGTCTACCTAAGATTATGAGATATCATAGATTCTTTGTTTCAAGTTACAAGACCATAAAATCTACTGGATATTCCCAAGACTCTATTAGTACTTCAACATTTTCTATAATCCCTTCTAGCTTAGTTATAGATTGGTCCACCATTTGAAGAATGGTAGTTATTGGTTGCATTCTCATAAGAAATAATGTATGGAGAGTATCAATTGTCATAACATTAATTGATACTCCCAAATCTACCAAGACATTTGGAATTTCTTTACCTCCAATTGTGACTGTGATCACTAGGCTTCTTAGATCTACATATTTGGAATTAATAGTTTTTTTGCAAATAAATCAACAATTTTTTCATCAACATGAATGGTTCCTGGATATTTTGCTTTCTACCTAGGTGTCTTGATACAAAAGTTTTTGATGATCTTGTTCAATTCAGGTATATTCCTAAAAGCTTGTAGTAGGGATACCTCATTATTAATATTTTGCAACTCATGGACCAAGTTTGATTCTAGTTTAATATGAATTTCTCTTAATCTTTCAGGAAAAGGAACTACTAGTGTAATACTAATTTTTTGTTCACTTCAGGGCTCATTTTGATTTCGACTTCTCTAGTGTTTAATTGAGATGATTCTATTTTTTATTTTTAATTAGGTATCTCAAAAATGAGAACTGGAGGTTTTTATATAGTTTTTGCTAATCTTAAATGTATATTTGAATAATAAATAGCTCTAACATTCATTGTCTCTTCATATTCATTAACATAAATAGGTTCTAGTTGTTTATTTTTCGGATTTGATATTGGTTGTATGGGAATTAAGGGTCAATTGATTTATCCTTGTTGCTAAATAACTATGGGTGGCATTATAGTTTGTTGTTGTAGTGGTCTTATTGGTTGGGTGAATTTTTGATATGGGTTCCACTATGAATTCCATTGTTGATATTGTTGTGGGATCTATTAATTATATGGTACCCATTGTTATTATGGCTATAGCTATGGCACCATCCATGGGGGTGTTAGCATCCAATCTTGTCTTACACATGGATTTTATATTGATAGAATTTGGGGTTGATAACAAAAAGGTGAAGGAACTAAAACATTCCATGGTGCCATCCATGGATTAACTAGGTTTCTTGCATTAAACTATCCTTGAGCCTTGATTTGTGGGGAAAATTTTTATCTCTAGATATAATTTACTTCTTCAATAGACTAGACTTGTGTTTCTATTTGATTTTGTAAAATAGGAAAAAAGGTGTAATTTTTGGTATCATGATCTATTGCATCATATATCCCACATGATGAAACATTGGTTTTATCTAGGGGCCGTCTCTAAGGGCATGTTTTTATCTGCACTTAAGATAATAGATTACTAAGGGTTCTATTGCATTTTCCTTAGCTTGAAGGCCATCCAAAGTAATATTTAGTGTAACAAGAATATCCATCTTTAGATTGGAAAATTCTTCCATTAGCTTACCCACTTAATTAGATTTCCCAAACCTTCCTCTCCTAATTATGGGTTTTGCTTGAGAGTAGTTAGTATAAAGCTCAAAAATCTGATTTAAAGCCCATTTATTTATATCTCCACATCCCATCAAATTTAAGGCATTGCTAGTATCTTCATCCAACCCTTTTAAGAAAACCAATTTTTTAAATTCTTCAATGAGTGGATAATTTCTTCTTTTATGAGTGAACATGAATCTATCCAAATAATCCTCTAAAGATTCATCTCATTCTATTTAATTTTGAATAAATAATCTTTTCTTTCTCACACTCGGTAGTAATCTTGATACTTGTTTAAGAATTATATCTTCATTTCATCCCATGTTCTAATAGAACCACCAGGTAAACCCATGAACTATCTCATAGCTGCATCTTTAAGTGTAGAGGGAAATAGTTTTAATTTCTAGCTATCTATTGTGTAATCATAAGTTTGACATAGCACTTTAAACTCAAACAAGAATTGATCAGGATCTTCTATAGATCTTCCCCAAAAATTTGGCATTTTAGCTAGTGAAATATTTTTTATGGGGGTTTGATCATAAGGATCTACAATAATAGGAAAGTAAAAAGTCCTTCCTAGTTGTGCAAGTTGTTGATTTCATGGATTTTGTTGGAGAGCCATACTTTCTTATTTTGTTGATGTTTCAAAGCTGGGATGATCCTCCCATAGAATATTTATGGTATCAGTTATGGGTTGTTCAAAGTTCTCAAATTTTTCTTTAGATATGGATTTTTTAAATACTTCTTCTATGTCCTTGGAAATTTCTAAATAGTTTCTTCATGTAAGAGATTGATCCTAAGGAATTTTTCTTATGGGGCTTGTTTATGGCAATGTCCTAGTTTCTATCTAAGTTTCTAAAGATTCTTGTAGATAGATTTCACTTGTAACTTTTGGTTCACTACTTAGAGATGTTGAAGGAGTTTAAACTTATGTTATTAGTGGGAATTTTTTTATGAATCATCCTTTAGAGTCTCTAGGACGGTACATCAATTTATTGAATTTTTATGGTTTTTACAATTTTTTCTATTTTTCACTCTAGACCAATAATTATTACCTTACTAACACCTTGTCCCTGGAAATGGTGCCAAAAATTATGAGTGTCATTGAACTCCTCATTTAATCAATGTTTAATTAATGTCTTATCAACCAAGGCTGGTGTCCAAAGCTGTCTGCAGTAAGGTGTAGGATGGTAGATCTAGAAGTCTGCTTGTGGGGGTGTTTGATTGTCCTATTCTAACTTTGACTAATGAAATAAATGTGTCCTAAATTACTTGATTCACTCTTTTATTTAAAAGGAGAATATGTAACTATTTAATCAAATGAATCAATTCTTTTGCTTGAAAATAAAATCACACTCCTATTTACATTTGCATGGAAATGGAGATGTTTAACTTGAAAAGGAAATTTTCTTCACATGTTTTCTATTAAAGAAAACACACTCTTATTAGAAAGGAAATGAATTTTTAATAAGAAAATGATTTTTGAACTATGAATTTATTTTGATGTTTTATGAATGAATGCAAACATTAGCATGATTCTGATTAGTTATAACAAAGAGTTAATATAACATAACATAAATACTTTACATAGTTCTTGGTTCCAAGGAGAGTGGGCCCTTGCTCCTCTCAGACTCAAGAATAAATATTAATCAATACTGGAAACTAAAGTGATAATTCATAAAACTAAAATGATTACAATTGATCTAACACCTATAATATACTTTTATGTATCTTTCATCTACTATTCTAATAACAAAAGTCTTCCATTTTATACTAATATAATCTACTCAAAATAAGATGCAAAAAGATAGGATTCCTTGGTCGATCCACTCATCCAAAAATAGGAGATTGGATTTCCAAGAGATCCAATTATTCTGATGAAATAGATATATTATTATATAATAGTCATAAGATATAAATATATACAACTTTATCAAAAGAAAATCCTACAAAATAGTAGGTGGGTATTTTCCTCATTTGACTCCAGCTGGAATAATTCTCTCTCATCTTATTTGGCAACCAACTTCCCCATTTCTATCTTTGTCTTTATAGAATCCATGGAATTGACCCTACAAAGTTGATAGGAATGAGCCTATAGAGTCTGTAGAAATAAGCCGATGGAGTCCATAGAAACAAGCCTATAGAGTCCATAGAAACAAGCCTACAGATTTCATAAAAACATTTTATGTGAGTTCGTAGTTTCACTAAACATCATCTGTGTCTTCTTCTTGAGCATTCTTCACAACAAAAATCACTAAAAAATGCTATTTAGTAGACATTAATGAAAAATTAAAGGTTTAGTCTTTAGTTTAATATAAAAAAGACACATATCTACTTTCCATGTAATTGCTATCTAACAATCTATGATTTGCATAAGATAATATCCTTAGAGAGATGAATTGAGGGAAATAACATGTCAATAATGAGCCATATTCTAAGCTCATAAATTAGATTACAAATGGTACATAGTAATTTTATGATAGGAAATAATAATTCTTCAATAAGAGATTTGACAGTATTTTATAGGAAGTATTTCCCTAAATTAATGATGAGCTTGATGGGGCATCTAAACCATGTGTTAATTTTCTCATAAAACAATTTTGTTTTATCCTTCACCCCATAGCTAGGTGTCATAATAGCTTCAATTGATTTGGTAAATTAATTTGTCATAGTGATAATATACTGAGCTTTGTTGTATTTACTTAGGGGATTGATAGGTCTTACAAAATCAATGCCTCACTATTCAATAGGTTGTTTGATTAACAAAGGTTGTAATGGCATTTCATCATTTTGGTATGGCTTACCCATTCACTAAAATACATCATAATGTTTTTCTACTCTATGTGCCTCCTAAAAATGTTTTAGCCTTTATAATACACTCTGTAATATTTTTTATGTATTAGATTCTTTAATAAAATGACCTCCTGCTATTCCTCATTATGCTTCCTATAAAATTTGTGGATGTTCATGATCCAAAAATACCTTGTATAGTACTTCATCCTTTCCCAAATGATAAAAATTCCCATTTATAATAATATATAGCAAAGCTATTGTGAAAAACTACTTATTTTCTCTTTTTTGGTAGTGTGTAGGGAATACCCTTGTTTTAAGAAATTACCAACTTCAAAATTATTAGGTATCACAAAAACTTGAAATAGATGGGCATTAAGAGAATATTATTATAGTTCTTCTAGCTCTTCCACATTTGTGATGTGACTGAGATGATTCAGACCAACATTTTATCTTCTTGGATTGATATTGATTCAAAATTAGAATTCTTAAAATAACATCAGTCATATTAAAATTCATATTTCAAGTATAGGCATACTAACTAGGTGGCACAGAGTTTGATGATCCTTGAAAACTTTAGATGGTGTCATAAGAATGATCCTTGAAAACTTAAAATATATTAGATAATTTACCTAGGCACAAAACCATATATAAGAAAGATTTTGAAGATTTTATGTATTAGATAATTTACATCTTGAAAAAAGTATGGGGTGGTCCATTCCACCATCTCTTGGCTTCACAAACACAACATCAAATACGATACCATAAGCATAAATGTGTACATTTAAGGGCTTACTCTAATTTGGAAAGATTAGAACAGGCATAATGACCAATCTCTAATTTAATTTTATGAAAGTTGTTTGAGACTTAGAGGTCTAGATAAACTTTATACCTTTGTGAAATAAATATTCTAATGGGAATAAATGGTTGCATATACTTTGATGAACTTTTGATAGTAACCTACATGGCCTAGAAAGGATCATACTTCCATTGAGCTGACTGGTGGGGGCATACTAACAATGACTATAATTTTGTTCTAGTCCACCAAAATCTATTCATTGCACACCACATGACCTAGTAAGACACCAAAAGATGTAAAAAATAAGCACTTTTTCAAATCCAGGGCAATACACAGAGCTCGATAGTATTCTAGCATGAGGCATAGCTTGGATAAGTGATATTTAAACCAAGAGAATACCACCCAATCATCTAGATATAATTATAGGAAGTTGTGAATGAAATCCTTAAAGGCAGTCACCACTACTCTATAAAAAACTATAGGTGTATTATTGAGGTCAAAAAGCATTACCATGTATGCAAAGGATCCCCATTCCATGGTAAAAGTTTTTTTAGCTCTATCTTCTTCTACGATGGGTATTTGATGATACCCACTTAATCCATCTATGAATCAATAAACTTTATGACCTATGACATATTTCAAAACTTCATCTATGAAGGGAATCAAAAATATATCATTCACACATGCATCATTCAAAATTAAATATTCACCACATACTCTTATGTCCCCTATTTTCTTAGGTTTTACTACCATGAGACTAACCCAATCTAGCTTCTCTATAAGATAGATTATACCTATTTCCTACATTCTATCTAGTTTAGCCTTTACTTTCAACTTCATGTTTGGATTCAACTTATACATACTTTTCTTTTTTGATCATGCACACTAATTGAGTTTGATATGAAATTCACATAGGGAAGGATACACTCCTCTAACTTATGAAACTTTTTTGGGAAAAACATCTTGATAAGCCAATAGGTGTTTTATAATTTTTAAAACTATAGATTCGGTCTAATACTTATCCACATGTGCCAATTCAATAAACTCATCACTTCTAATGTTTTCCACATGAATTTTAATAGGTTACTGATAAATCTTATGATTTTCCTTAGCAATAGATTCTCACAACATTCTTTACCCTTCTTATTATTGAATCTATATGTTTCATAACTTTTTTTCTTCATTAGGTCCTATGAATGGATATTTTAATGGTTCTACTGGCCATTTAGGTTCAAATGAATTAATCAAATAAATATCACCATATATATCTAAGTCTTAAGTTTCCTCCTCTCCATCCTTTATTTGATGGCATGACTACATAAGAGATTGTTCTTTCATATTGATAGCTTTATATCTTTGTAGTGTTGTACTCATAGAATAGGTTATTTTATTCTATGTAGTAGAATTTGTTGTGGTTCTTAAGTCCTCTATGCACCCATGGCATAGGAACTATTTGATTTTGATCAGTACATTATGAACCACAAGATTCTCATCTTCAAACAATTTTTTTTATATGAAGTCACTCTGTACCTACACCCATTGCTTTGTCTCCTTCCTGGACTCTTGATGCATATACCAAGTTGATGGTAAAGGGGAATGTGTGTAATGAAATATATATATATATATATATATATATATATATACACACATACATACATACCCAGTGCATAGGTGCCACATATTATTTAGTCTAAACGTCAATAATTTATGGATATGGATTTTAAGGTGTTAAGCATGGGATATACTAAGAGGGGGGGTGAATCAGTATATCATATATCGTATTCAAATTTCCCTTAACCAAATTACACTTAATCAAACATTCAAGATATGCAATAAAACTCAAACAATAAACACCACACAAGATAGAGAGAGAGACACCAGATATAACGTGGAAACCCAATGTGGGAAAAACCATGGAGAACAATCTCAATTATATGAATGAGCACCAACCCAAAAAATATTTTCAAGCACTAACTTGAAGAACCAACCCCTTTTCTAAGCACCAACCCAGCAACTATTCATGAGCACCAACCCCTTTGCTGAGAACCAACCCATAGGAGCACCAACCCCTTTATCGAGCACCAACCTAGCAACAATTCATGAGCACCAACCCATAGGAGCACCAACCCCTTTGTCGAGCACCAACCCCTTTGTGTATACCACACACATATCTCTCAATGTTTCTATCTCAAAAAATGATAGTTCATTACAACATCTCTTTTCTTTCTCTCACCTTTGCTCTTCTAAGCTAGATATAACAAATGCAAATCATATTTATCTCTCACACTTTCTCTTCTAAGCCAGATATTACAATATCAAATCAACCTCTATCTTTCATATTACAAATGGCTTCTCAAGCCTTTATTTATAGCTTTCCAAATGACCTTTGGCCTTCTCCCTTTATGACCCTTCAATCCTCATGGAAAATTGTGCCAACTTGTATGACCCTTCATATCCTTGCCTTAGAAAAGTCATGTGGTGAACCTTCATGAGCAAAAACGTCCTTCCCTCTTTTGTCCTTATCTTGGTGACTTTTCATATTCCTAAAAGTGTCCCTTCATGAGAAATTTCACCCTTCCTCTTTTATCTTCACTTGGTGACTCTTGGAATTCTCTAAGATGACTCTTCATGGGAAAATGCATCCCATCCTTCTTTTATCTTTACCCCATGGCTCTTTGACTTCTCCATGGGCCCTTATTTTGTCTCATATGCAACCAAAAATATATTCATTAATATTAAATAAATATTAAATCACATTAGCCAAGATATATCTATTATGAACAACATTAAATGCAATGGGGCCTTTATCACCAATAATGCTAGACCTTTGACATCAATGACAATATTTCCAATAATCTTCCCCTTTGTCATTGATGGCAACCTCAATCCTAAAATTTCCATATCCTATCACCTACACATACTTTCATCTAAAAACATACAGTAACTCCCCCTTACTATAGTAACTTATACCTTTTCCCTATACCTATTTTTGCACCTATACCTATACCTTTTATTCTCCCCCTTTGACATCAATGGCAAAGGGCCTACCTGGAGGTAACACTTAGTTACCCCTTAACTAATGTTGAACATCAAAGGTAGGAAGTAATATAAATTACTCCTAACTCCTCTCATAGATCTTTGAATGTGTCCTTTGATTGTGCCTTAGAGAAGATATCTGACAATACATACACATTGTTCCCTATCCTTTGAGCATCTGTAATCAATTCATTTGAATCTTTTCTTCTAATCTCACAATCTTCAGCATGAAACTTTAATGTGTATCCTTGTCACATATTTGACTAACACTCAATAGATTATGCTTAAGACCTTTTACATATAAAACATTTTTAGTCTTAGTTCTACCATAATCCAAACTGAAAGTACCTTTTCTAGCTATCTTGGTAGTGGTTTTATCTCCAAATCTCATTATGCCACCATTGATCTTATTTAGAGTTATGAACTTACTTTTATCTCCTGTCATATTCCTTGAACATCCGCTATCAATTAACCATGCCTGATCTTTATTTCTTACATGCAAAGCTGTCTGAACCATCATAGAATCTTTAGGTTGTTTCTTCTGCCATGAACATGTCTGAACCTTCTTCTTGATGAATGGAGCTTTGAAACTCTGATCCTTCTTGATTGAATTGAACATGCTTCTAAAATACTAAGCAATGTGTCTAAATTTATTGCACTTGTAGCATACTATGGTCTCTTCATCAAAGCTTGATAGAGGAGCAAAAGAGTTGTGGCTTCTGCTTGACTCTACTTGATTTTCCTTCTCCTTATTTCTGAAATTGTTAGCTCTTTTTCTACATTCTAATTTCTTGTGACCATATCCATTACAATAAAAACAATAGCCATAAAAATAAGACATGTTCGTATATCTCTGACCTAATTGCCTTTTGTAACTTTATTCCCTCCAGCCTTCTCTATTTGAAATGTCCTTTGTATTCTTCACTTCTCCCCTTTTTGTTTCCTCTTTTGTAAGAGCTTCAGCATAGCTCTTTTTCTTTGAAAATCTGATCCCTGTCTTATCTAAATTTTCTTTTTGAATTTACAATATCTTATTTATCATGTTAGTGCTATCCTCAAATTTTGAATCACTAATACTTTATCATTGACTGCTTTCTTAATATCTTCTTTTAAAGAGGCAGTTTCAATAACATACCTTTCACAATCTTTTTTTGCTATTTCCAACTATGCTGTTAGATCTTCCTCATTCTTCTTAGCTTCTTCCAAGTGTGTTTTTAGATCTTCAATCATTTCCTTTGAATCCTATTCATTTTTCTCGATCTGGTGCTTTAATCTTCAATTCTTATTCTCAATAGCTTTTAACTCTTCTAAGGCACAAATGAGTTCTCCTTCCATATTCACTTCAGCTTCCTCCTCTTCTTCTTCTTGATCATCCTCATGTATGGCCATAAATATAATCTCTTCTTCTTATGAATCACTGACTCCACCATCTTTGATTGAGCTATGATCCTTAGAATACAAGCTCTTCTTCTCAAATCCCTTCTTGGATTTGCCTTTGAAATTTTTATTGTATGTAGGCTTTTCTTCTTCATCAGCATTACCCTTATTTGGGCATCTAGCTGAAAAATGTCCAATATTTCCACAATTAAAACATTTAAAAGGTAATTTTCCTTGATATTTACCTGTTCCTCTTTTTGGATTGCAAATGAAAAGTGATCCATTATCATCTTCATCATCATTGGAACTATCACTTGATATTTGAATCTTAGCTTTCTCTTTCTTTGATGTCTTGAAAGTTGCTTCTCTTTTTGAGGATTTATCTTGTTCTGTCTACATTTCATATGCCATGAGAATACCATGAAGCTCATCCATCTTTAGCTTGCCTAAATTCTTCATCTTCTCGATTGCCAAAACCTTTGCATCATATCTCATTGGTAGAGGTCTCAAAACCTTTTGTACCATCATTGACTCTTCCAATGTTTCTCCAAGACCTTGAATCTGATTTATGATTTGATCAACTCACAAAAGATAACTTGTTATATCTTCTTCTTCTTCAATATTCAAACTTTCAAACTATCTTCTAAAAGTTTGAAGCTTAGCTTGCTGAACCTTTCCATCACCTTTGTAAATATTCTCAAGTTTTACACAAGTTTCATGAGTATATTTACATTGCATAACTTTAACAAATTTAGATTCACATAAACCATATAAAATAGCATTTAAAGCTTTAGCATTACATTCACTTACCTTCTTTTCTATTGGAGTAATTACAGATGTCTGTGGCTCTTCATATTCCTCCACGACTACTTTCCATATGTCAAATCTAAGGGCCATCAAATAAGTCCTCATTATTATGCTCCAAAAATCATAATTCATCCCATCAAACAAAGGTGCCTTATTTGTATAACATCCTTCTTGTGACCCAGCCATCGTGCTTTCTCGATCTACCTTCAGGCTATAAAACTTTTCAAAAAGGAACCTGCTCTAATACCAATTATTAAGCATAGGATATACTGAGAGTGGGGGTGAATCAATATATCATATATCCTATAAAACTTTCCCTTAAACAAATTCCACTTAATAAAACATTCAAGATATGTAATAAAACTCAAATAATAAACACCACACAAGATAGAGAGAGACACCAGATATAATGTGGAAACCTAATGTGGGAAAAACCATGGAGAACAATCTCAAGTATATGAATGAGCACCAACCCAAAAAATATTTACAAGCACCAACTTGCAGGAGCACCAACCCCTTTGCTGAGCACCAACCCACAAGAGCACCAACCCCTTTGCTAAGCACCAACCCAACAACTATTCATGAGCACCAACCCACAAGAGCACCAACCCCTTTATCGAGCACCAACCCATAAGAACACCAACCCACATGAGCACTAACCCCTTTGTGTATACCACACACCTATCTCTCAATGTTGCTATCTCAACAAATGATATTTCATTAGAACATCTCTTTCCTCTCTCTCACCTTTGCTCTTCTAAGCTAGATGTAACAAATACAAATCATATTCATCTCTCACAATTACTCTTCTAAGCTAGATATTACAATATCAAATCAACCTCTATCTCTCATATTACAAATGGCTTCTCAAGCCTTTATTTATATCTTTCCAAATGACCTTTCACCTTCCCCATTTATGACCCTTCAATCCTCATGGAAAATGGTGCCAAACTTGTATGACCCTTCATATCATTGCATTTGAAAAGTCATGTGGTGATCCTTCATGAGCAAAAATGTCCTTCCCTCTTTTGTCTTTATCTTGGTGACTTTTCATATTCCTCAAAGTGTCCCTTCATGAGTAGTTGTGCCCTTCCTCTTTTGTCTTCACTTGGTGACTCTTGGAATTCCTGAAGATGACTCTTCATGGGAAAATATGTCCCATCCTTCTTTTGTCTTTGCCCCACGGCTCTTTGACTTCTCCATGGGCCCTTCTTTTGTCTCATATGCAACCAAAAATATATTCATTAATATTAAATAAATATTAACTCGCATTAGCCAAGATATATCTATTACAAACAACATTAAATGCAATGAGGCCCTTATCACCAATAATGCTAGACCTTTGACATCAATGACAATATTTCTAACATAAGGCACTCACCTTCTTGAAAGTAAGGTCAATTACTTTTTATTACCTATGGTAGTTGAAATATAATAATCATAAGTTTGCATGCATCATCCTAATTGAGTTGATCATTTCTATGAATTACCCACCATGTCACTACAACTCCCTTCAAAGTGTAATTCAAGGCACTAACCTATTGAATAATTGCATGTGCATGAACTTTTAGGCATATAATGGATTGATTACTATCCTTGGTTGCATAGTATGAAGGAAGTCATCTTTCATTAGCAAAGACCATTCTCATATTTTAGAGTTTATGATCACCATGAGCCTAATTGAGTAGATGCATATCTAATTCTTTGAAAATAAATGAAACTATTTCCAAAGGTAAGGTGGCTTATTTGGTCAGCCCTATATAATTCTACATATGATCATATGTTTGATAGATAAAACTAATTTATAAGTGAGTAGGTAATTTAATAGACATGGATGCACAATATTCTATGATAAATTGAGCTACCAATGGCTAAGTAATTACTATTTTAGGCTTCGATTGTTAAGATGTCTTTAATTATTCAGTGAGTAAAGACTACACTTGAGGTTTATTATGCTCATATAGGAAATTACACTTAGTTTCACATTGAGATTTCAAGTTCTCCTTAGATTTTACCTTCATCCAAATGGTTTCTTGTGAAACATAAGGAGACTCTAGTTTAGCTAGAATGATGTAGGTTTTGTGTGCCTTTTTTAGAGGAATGACTATAATATTATCTCCCTAATGTGCCTCTAACAAATTTTGCATAATATTGATAATCATCTAACCAACATATGCACATTTATTGCCAATTAGCATAGGATAATCATTTTATATTGTATTCATATCGATGACTTCAAAGTCACCTCAAAGGCACAATTCTATAGCTTTGATCTCAATGTCTTTTAACCAACCAATGGGTTTAGCTCATTCATATTTTGATAAATTCACTCATTAGGATATAAATGAGAACTATCTATCCAATTTCCTCCCTTGTAGACATGGGGATCATGTTAACCATGATTCCAAAAAAGAAAGCAAAATTTGGAATTTCATATCCTACAACTTCAATGTTGATTCATACATCTACATCCCATAGCTTCTTTATTTTACATACCAAAAAAGTTTTTATATCTTATATTTCCCTCACTATGCATAGTCCAGTAAATTATGTAACAAATTTATAATGTTCTAGGAAATATCTTCATTGCATAATATACTTAACAACTTTAGTAAATATATTAGCACAATAACAACTCTATCATGTCACATAATGTGCATAATCTGACCATACATTTGGGCATCTACTACTATAACATATTTTTTAGTAGTGGCTTGGTGTTGAATCTTCTTCAACACCTACGTAACTTCATATATTATCCCATTTTCTATAGCTAGGTCAAGGTCTTTATCCTATTTCACTTTATGAATTCCATGGTCCTGAGGCATTTCAAGAGAATATAATCCTATATCTATGTGTTGGTGTCTTGTAATGCAATTCAAAAAGGCATCTACCTTAGGTTATGCATTCACTAGGTTAACATTCTAGCAGCCTTTTTTTTTTCTTTATTTTTACAAAATAGGATAGTCTTCTATCTCATACTACTCATATACCTTGCAATATGCATAGTGAGCCTATCTTTGGGGATTTAATAGATAATTTTACTACACATGGTTATACTCTCCACATAAGCAAAATTGTTAAGGAGGACATTGATAATTATTTCCTCTGCCATATTGATAACCCCCTTTCTATCTACCCCTAAATCCTCTTCTATTCAACTGATAACCTCCTCTATAACCTTATTTTTGTTGCGTTGTCTTCTATTTTTGATTTTATTGGTTGTTATCTCCAATCCTAAATTATTGTTACACAACTAGTAGAATCTAACTAGTTTTTTATTACTACATCATTGTCAAAATCCAAGGTGTTAAGTAGTGGCATTGTAATTATGGTAGTGTTCAACCCAACAAAGGAGGAGTCCATCTATATATACTTTGAGGATAGTAGTGAGGTGAGCTAGGAATCCATTATGGATCTGCTTGGTTCACATAACCCTTATCAACGTCTAGGCCTAGAATCATCTTCTTCTTTGAGGACACTTGTTGCACAACAATGATAAACACATTCTTTGTAATATCTTATTTGGACTCTTGTAAAGCCCTACAATTATTCTCATCATGATTATGTAATTTACAAAAATTGAAATACAAACTCTATGGGATTTTTAGATACTATTGTATGAGATGGCACTGTGTTTTTGTGTGCCTTACTGCTCTACATATTTCATAGAACTCAATCTTGATCCTACAATAATCATTCTTTTGATGTCCTTCTTTTCTACACTCTATGTACCATAGACGTAGCTTAGGCTTATCTTCTTCATGATACTATTCCATCATATTCATAAAATATTGTAAGGTATTTTCAATCTTAGAACCTACTATGGGATCTTCCCCATAATCTTCAATTTGCTCCACTCAGAGAGCAACAATTATATAATTTGCCTTAATAGAATATTGAGTCTACACTATAACAAACCTCATATTTGAATTCAATACTTTGACAAAGCATGCAAATTTATCTTTATCTTCTAAGGCAAACTCAACCTTATTCATAACATCTGAGAACCTATGATCATAATCACAGACTAATTTTCCTATCTTCTACCTAATCTCAATTAGGTCTTGAATAATTTGATTTGTACATTTATTTATTTTAAAATCTATGATAAGACCCTAATTAACATGCTATATATTTTACCTGAGCAATATCTATATGGTATATAAACTCAAGTGTTTTTCCATTCAATTCCTTGATTAATTTTTACTTCTTTATAGTCTCATCGGTAATACCCTTAGCTTGATATTTCATCTTACATGTTAGTAAATATTTATCAAGGTCCACAAACCCATCATATGTTTTCAATTTTATAAATGATCCTAAAGTACCCATATTATAAACTGGTATTAAGGGGATCTACTACAATTCTATTATAGTGAAAGGATGCATTCTATATAATCTTGCATGTGTACTAAGAATATTTACCTATACACTGGGGGAGTTTATTTGTGTCCTTCAATTTTTTGTATTTTCTAATTTTCTCTACTCTATATGAATGAACCGTATGGCCTTTAAAGCCTTATGAATTGAGGTTTATTAAATTTTAGTACCCCATCAATGTACTTGGTCGAAAAATGGACCTTCCCGACTACTGTCTAACTATCCTTTTATTTGAAAAATTTTAATAAAATACGACAATTTTGTATGTAGGGATTGTACTCTTCTAGTGAATGATTATTTCTTGTGACTTCTTCTCTTTCCATGCTTGAACCTATGATTAATCTACCACTTTATCCTAATTTTTTGCTTAATACTTCATGTCCTTCTCCTAGGAATACCCATTATTGTATTTGCACACCACATCTATCAAAACAACTAATCTACCTATACACTATTCTCATATTCATATTCAAACATCTCTTCTTAACTCTCTTCATCAATTCTTTCTTTTTTTATAATTCATCTTCTTATTTCATATTTTCTTCATTATTCATCTTTGTCTTATCATTTATCACTTATTCTTACTCATTCTTCAACTATTTTATTACTACTCTTAACTCTACTCATAGCTAACTGGGTATTTTTATATTTAATCCATCTATTCTATTGTCACAACTCTTAATCTAAACTCTTCTTATGACTCTTCTTCACTTGTTTCTCCATTCTAGATTTAGGTCTAAGCCTTATCTACTCATCTAATCATCATTCACTATCATGTTTCACATGCCCCCATACTCCTGAATTGACTACTCCATATTGGATGGAGTAGGCACCATGGCCTTGTTCACAACCAACATCTTCACTAGGATAGGTAGTCATTATAAAATTTTGCCTTGAATTATTATGATGAACAAGTCCTTTTTAGCTTCAAAAACTATGTATCGTCATACTAAAAAATTAGCTATATATCCATCTATTATAGTATAAACCCAATGATCTATTACTCTTATCCATTTGATTTCTAATCTATGTAACTAGTCTATCTCTTCTTCAATATAGATTATAGTTTCTTCCATCCTTTTCTTAAAAAATAACATTCCAATCATGCTAACCAATTATTTAGCAATTCAGGAAACTCACACTAGAAGATTTCATAAATTTATCCATAAATATGTTCTTGAATGATCTCTTGAATTGTAAGATTATTCCTTCTTGATTCTTCTAATATGAAATTACATATCCTTTGGTCCAACCATATCTCAATATCTCTCTTCCCTAGTAACCATCTTAGCATAATTTTCTCCAAAAATAGGTTCCATGCTCACTACACAATTATTAGCAAAGGTTCTTAAAACACCAAACATGCTAAAGATGAGTATAGCTATGAGATACTTCATGTACATAGAATAGTTTATCATAAAAATATAGGAATTTAGATGATATAAATGTAAGATGCATTAATTATTTTACATTATTGATAAAATTAAGAACAACCAATATTATATAAACTAAAATAATGCATTCATAATAATTTAGATAAAAATTAACTAAGATGTTATACATGAGAATATAATAAAGGATCATAAAAAGAAATCATACATGTAACCATAAACAAATAATCTCTATTGATCTCTTCTAATAGTGGAACCCCCTTCTTCCTACAAAAATAAACTATATATCGACATTTCCAATTTATGACTATTCATATTCTTCTCATACTTGGTGCCAAAATTGGAGTCTCTTCATATTATAACTTATTAAAACTCATGAAGATAAGACATAGTAGTCAAAATAATGACAAAATGAGTGCATAACATATGGATATCAGATAAATATCTTGCACATATTTACAATTCAGGTTCTTATACTAATGCTTCTATAGACTTAAAATGTTATCTTGTCCCAAGATAATGTCATAGGATCTATGAGGAATCACAAGCTAGAGGGATCTAAAGAAATGGTTGGACTAATAAGAGTCATAGTAATTTCTCAAGGCATCATTTCTGATTTTAACCTCTTACACAATATTTGGCCATGCTTTTGGGTTTTCGTCTAAGTAGAGTACCAACCTACCATCTTTTTTGTATTTTCAATAGGTTGGCATAGCTAGGTGGCCACCCTTTATGATTTTTCAACAAAATTGGCCCCACTTATCTTACTAATTCTTCCCTAATACAAAATTTTCAAACTTTTTACTTTTCATAGTACTTAACTAGAAGGTGGTGGCATAGACATAGACAAAGTTTGACCAAAAGATTCCTTGGAATAGGACTGTGTAGCCTTGATCCATGTGATGATCTAATGGAGATTTAAAGTTGGCCTATAGATAGGTGTATTCACATATACACAACTGAGATGGTAAAAGGAGTCAGATCTATTTTATGTGATCTAACATCACTTCTTGTATTAAATGTAGTAGGGTATGCACTTAAACATGGTAACTAATGATCTTCTTGATTTTTTCATCATTATTGATGCTCAATGTGACCTTGGTGTTCATAACCCCTTTCTAAATCTCTCTTCTCAGCTACTTCATCTTGTCCATGTGTCTTTTAGCTTGGAGGCTGGTCATAAAACTATGCAATAACTTGCTTCTCCATTCTATAATGTTGTTACACACATTATACCTACCATTTAAATATTTTTGGATTGCTCTACCCTTCTCCTCCATAGTTTTAGTGTGGCCTTCCATGGTTACTTTAGTTGTGGTAGCCTTTACAAATTCTATGCTTCCTCCATTAAAATGAATGTTGTCTCTACCATATTGTATGCTCTCTCCACTACTATCATTACCTATTAATTATAATGGAAACAAAATGACAAATATTTTTAATAAAAAAATAAACCCAGTGCCTCATAATGTCCAAAAGGAGAATACAGGAAGCTCAATGCTCACTTAGTGGAGGAATGGGGGTAATCAATCTAGCTAGAAAGGAATTTTTATAAATTATAGAGTAAAAGAGGAGGTAGATAAATCAAGGAGGCAATATTTTCAATCTTAGCATTATATCTAGGTGTTTGTATTGAATGGTAGTTTAAATCCTATATAAGTACTTAAAATAACAAATGAGCGAAATACCATGGTAATATGTTTAAATCTAGTTCACTTTACTATGTAAATCAAGGAATTATAATTTAAAAAGGATGAATTTAGGATAGATAATATTGAGTCGAATCCTTATAGAAAACTAAACGTATACAAGAATAATCTAGTTGTCCTTAGAAATAAACAAGATAATATTTAGGTGAATAACTATGGGCTTGTTAGATTTATTCATATGATAGTCATCTTTGCCATATGATAAAAATAACCCATAATATGTCTACCTCTAGAGTGAATTTAGCCTTCACAATTGTGCCTTAACCTATGAATGAGCCTTTGGATGATACTAGGAACTAAGGAAATTAAAACTAAGAAAAACATAATTCTGATATTTAAGACTGGAAAGGAAAATTCCTTCTATTCAATGTTACAACTAAGAAAAGGGGCCCAACATTTTTAGGGACCATATGTAATATTTGACCTTATGAGTAATATAGAGGTATAATGCACCTGTTAATGATATAATTCATTCATATAGCCTTTATAGTAATATTTTAGCCCATATATTTTATTTGAGTATTGCTAGTTTAGCTAAACCCATTCTATCACTGGGCTTAATGTTTTTTAGACAATAAATATCCTTGGGTTTTAATTGATTACTATGGAAAATTATTTCTTCAACCAATGGAATCACCCTATTTAAGTGACTCACTTTTTCTAGGCAATGTGGAAATAAAAACCACCCCTCTCTTCTTATCTGGTATATTTAATGCTTTAGTGATATCATTAGTTTCTCTATTTTATGAGCTATAATACCATAGGAAAACATTAGTTGTTAACACAGAGTTATATGCTTCTCATAACTTGATTAAGTCATAAAAACTAGGGTGTAATTTATGAATATAATGTTATTTTTCTTTTGCCAAAATTGGGCTATCAAACAAAATGACCATAATAGTGACATTTTACTTATCAAAATAGGGAAATTCAGTATTATGGCATTGAAAAAGAAAAGTATATTACATGTTTAAAAAATAAATTAAGATTAGATTGATGTGGTATTGTATCCTTTCTCCATATATCTAACATGGTAAATAATGTAAACCTTTCTTGATTTTTAGAATGAAAGATAATTGTTATCTATTCATTGAATATGAAGGGAGATGTGCTAAGAGGTGGCTTATTAATTTCAACTAATTATTTTGGTGGCACCTCCCAAGGATAACTATAGCACAATTCATCTGTGATACATTAAAATAAATAGAAACCTAACTATAGCACCTCATTCTCAGCCTAAAGAATCATAACATATTTAAATTTTTTATACTTGGCATCATTTTTCCAACTTTTTCATTGTGGCATCTTATGTATTGGAAATACAAATTGGCCTCTTACCACTTCACCCAACATGGCACCACTTGTCCATAAATTTTATTTAGTAGCAAATAAGGAAACAGGAATGTCATTTTTATATTACTGTATATTTACATCATTATAAATCAAATTTAATTTAAGTCACCTAATTTGTCTTTTTCCTTAATGAATAATAAATCCTCTCTAAAAATAGTCTTATAACCCTTTTTACATCTGCTATTGCACCATTTATTATGTGGCTCTTTCTTTATAATTAGTCACCCCACTATACAAGCCAATGTAAATTGTTTTAAACATTTTTGTTTGTTAGTTATTTGATTCATAATTTAATCTACTTGGCACTTCATGATTTTGTAACATCTCATTAAGCTACATGTTTAGACATTCCTACATTTCATTATGATTTTTTACTTTCCAATAACTACGATTAAATCGATAGTGACATTTCAATAGAAAGAACCTAAAAGTGATGCATTTATTTGAATTATCTTTTTCCACCAATAAATAGAATTAATTACCAATATATCATCACTTAATAGTTACAATATGATTAAATTATCTATCTAATTATCAAAATGAAAATAATATCCTTGTTCCATCTTAAAAAGTTAAAAAAATTGAGAATAGATTGTTTAGCTGTGAAAATAGACATAACATCCTTTATACGATAAAAATTAGGATAGCCACCCTTTTATGCAACAGGAATGGAAAAACAATAAATGAATGAATGAAATATTTTAATAACATTCACAAAACCAAGGAGTCTATAAAATATATTCCATAAAGTGGTAACATGATTTTTTTCCATCTAACAAATGGATGGTTTTATTTATTAAGAGTTTCATCAACTATCATTTATCAGGATGAATACAGTGATAATTATAGGTTTTAATAAAGAAATTGTAATAATTTGAATTATATATTTGAATAATCATTTACACATAAACATGGGGTTTTTTAACTTTATTTGGTGAAAGAAGCTCATATATATTTCAAATTAAAAAATGATTCATCTTTACCTTGATTTAATAACTTCATTTTTTTAATATAGATTCATTGGAAATATGTTTATTAATATATAAAAACCCTAGTGGTGTAAATAATGTAAATATAGACTCTCAAGCAATCTACAAATCATATAAAGTTATTTGAAACAAAATAAAATTATTAGTTATGTGTTTCTAGATTTTATTAATGCAACTGTGTGTGTGTGTGTGTGTGTGTGTGTGTGTGTGTGTGTGTGTGTGTGTGTGTGTGTGTGTGTGTGTGTGTGTGTGTGTGTGTGTGTGTGTGTGTGTGTTAAATAAAGTATAATGTTATGATTAATATTGATGTTGAATTATGAATATTGTATTCATTATTTATAATTGGGTTGTTACATTAACCAAAGAAGTAATCATTAGCCCTAACTAAATCAATTTAATGATATTAAAAATTTGAAAATACAGACATACCTAAGATTACTCATATCTGGATCAACTAGATTGATCATCAATGAAGTAATTCACTAAATGGTTTTTGTGTAATAATATAAGTATTAACCTAAGTCATGGATTGCCTTTATGTGAATAATGGAATTGGATGGTAAATTGAAACTAAAATAAGTAACCTAACTATGCCAAAAACTAACCATTCAGTATTGTGTAGACAAGACAATGGATTACTTGGGTGGTATGAGACACCTAAGAAATGCACGGTCTAAAAAACACATATTATTAATCATAAAAAAATTAGAAAAAAGAGAATCTCTAGGTCCAACAACTATTAGATGACTAGGTTGAGGAGAATTTGGGATGAGAGTTGTTGACTTTAATATGTGTTATCTACGAGATTAGATTTGATCATAGTTAGACCCACACAAAACTCTACATATCTAAAAAAAATTGGATTCAATAAGGGGGACTTGGAGATTCATGTATTACAACCTTAATAAGTTTATATGTATAGGGTACATTATTAATTGTAATTTATTTCATGTCTCAATTCATAGTCATACTCATAAGAAGCTACGTAGAGTGGCTATAAATTTTACATAGTTTGTAAATGATCTTTTTCTCATCTTTGGACCCATATGGATGAGAGGTGAGTGGGTGATTCAAAAGGTTCTATGGTTGGATAAAAATACCTTTATGATACTTTTCCTCCCTGAATCTACACAATTTCTTTCTGGTCTTAGATGTTCTACTCAATCCAGTGTAAACAAAGGAATCAATTACCTTATAGTATATATTTATTATTCAAGAATGCAAACATTGATGTAAGTTAGTCATTTGTATTATAAAGGTTTTGTAACTGAATTTTATTCCAAATATCTTATTATGGTAAAGATAATAAATTTCATTTAGTTTATTATTGGTATTATTATAGTCTTGAATCATAGAAGATGTATTTAAATTACAAATAAAAGAGTTGTATTGTTAAGGATGTAGTCTTTTATTACATTTTTCAATCATTATAGTTTTATATGATTGTGAAAATTTTTAAAAATATAATCTATTATTTTTCAACTACATTCTCTATAATAAGTTGGATATGATGCATGATTATGTGAAATACAATGATTATTCAATGCTCATATTTTCTTTTCAAAATTATTATTTTTCTATTAAGTTTGAAGGAAAGTCATATAGAAAACATTCATAGTGTAATATGTTTAAAAAATATGTATATAGAATTATATTTTATTCTATTGCTTATACATTTTATTGAATGCAATAAAATTTACTAATATCCTTTATATAGGAGTGTTTTCCACTTAGATTTTCTATACAAGATTTGGAAATGTGAGATACCATCTGGTAGTGTACTATAAACAAAAAATAATAATTTTTTTTAATACTCCAAAAGTGTTATTACATTGAGGTATTATAACACTAAGTTCAACACTCATCATAATAAACTCATTCATGATATAAACTGTTGATGAAAAAGCTAGTAATCTACACTATTTAAGTAATATTCATTCAAGTGGTACATTGGTGAAGGTTAGAGAGGAATAAGCTAACCTTTAATTCCTCAGTGGTCATTCCTAGTTAAGAGGGTTACCTATGAATAATGGGGGATACATTTCCTTTAGAACTATAAGAAGTATTAATTTTGAGTGAGTGTACATCCTCATTATTCAACATACCCATGATAGGAATATGTAGACTATTTTCCATAAATCATGTGGTTTATCCTAGATTGGGATATCTAAACCATGATGGGTGTCAACCTTTAAACTAAATTGCATCCTTTTGTGTAGACTATTACATCATTAAAAACGTGTTTTACTAATTCATTAAGAATTTAGTGGCATACAATACCATATAGGATAACTAAATGGCATCTTGGGCTTGTAATGCCTCATTCATGAAACCATGCCACACCCATTATTCAAGTTGTGATTTTTAATAGATATTTTTGGATGGATTGATGAGTAGTTTGGGTGTTATACACCCATGATTCTTGGAATTTTATTTACCTATGATAAAATTTTATAAATAGGAGTGTCATTTATATCTTGACCCCATAAATGATGTATTTTTTCCTTCTTTTCAAGGTTGACCTCATTTAGTATACAAGTACTAGAAATCAACTAGCCTTTATTAAATTTCTTAGGTATGGCTTGCTTAAAGAACCTATCAAACATAATTTCATAATGTGTGGAACATCATGAAAATTGAGGGGGACTCTAGAAATTATAAGGAAATTTTTGAATAGCCTAAGGTTAATCACATGGAGTGATGCGGATTGATAGTTAAATTTTAGTAAGTTTCTATTGGATATAAAGAAATATGATGAAATATTGCAACTTGTATTTGTTAGTACTAATAGAATATCACCTCATATGGATGGAAGGAAAGTGCACATTTTGGATATCATTAGGATTTGGAGACATAATGGATGAGTTGTGAAATAGAAACACGAGATGGGAGTGGATTCTTGTTAATCTCAATTGACTTAGTAATTACTGAGCTTGGATTTGACAAGGGGGAGCTTGTCAAATATAGGATTTGATAGGGAAATTTTTTCTAATTTAGTTGTAAGGACATACATAGGTATGTTGAGGAATGTTTATTCCTAAATATTTAAACTCTATATACATTGGATATTTATTACTTCAAGTTCCTATTCATGGTTATATTTGTCAAGAATTACATGGAGTAGCCAGAGTTTTGACCAGTCTTGCTTATTAGGAGATACATATAGTAGAGATATTATTGAACTATACACATTATCATTTTAAGGTTATTTGACACATTTATCACAAATGATTAAAACACTCTATAGGTATGAGAGAGGTTCAGAGGAGTTTAAAGGCTTGTATACCTTTCCTTAGCCATTTTTTTTGGATTTGTGTAGATATCATGTGCATATGGTTAATGATAAATAATTATGTAATTTGTGATAATTATTCCTATAATTGGTATGAGACACTTATGGTACATTTTATCACTCTCCACCCTAGTAAAAATTACATTAATTTAGTGTCTAAAGTGAGGAATAGTTTCTAGTCAATGTAATAATCCCACGTTTAGTGGGATTAGTGAATATCGAATGATAGGTGATGTTAAATGAGAGATTATAACAATATAAAGTCACCAAAAAATCATGGGATGGATACTATTCAAAGGATAGGTTATATCATGAGAAGGATAAGGATTCTAAAATTATGCGAAGGCATAAGTGAAGTGATAGTTTTGATTACTACGAGTCAAGTTTTAAGACATGAACATGTATTAGGATCTGCAAAGTTTTTTTAGTAAAAGGACATATTCATTATGAAAAAATATTTATAGGCTATATCTATGTTGAGACCTAAAAATTTATTCTTTTTTGTTTTTTATATTTTTTTTGGTACAAGGCCATATTCATTATGAACCAATTTTTATAGGTTATAGCTATGTTGAGACCTAAAAACTTCTTCTTTGTTAGTTTTTTAGGTTTTTTTGGTAAAAGGACATCATCATGATGAGATAAAGTGTATAGACTACTTAAGTCAAGAAATAAAAATTATTTCTTTGCAAAAGGATGATATATCTATATCCTCTATATTAATACCATGGTACCAAAAATATATGGGGCTTGCCAAGTAAATAATTTCCAACATGAATCTCAGTGACCCAAGATAGTAACATGTGAGTACAATTGGAATAGGTGGAGAAGGAAAAAAAACCATTCAAGAAAACACTATCCCCATGAGGACCTTGAGAGGTGATGGAAATGAAACATTTTAAGTGTACTATGTAAAATGATTTTGATGTAATCATAGAACTATTATGGTTGATATAGAACCATGATTCATTTTAGGATAAAATGTATGATAATTTTAGATATAGTATAATAATGATGTAATAAAGTAATTAGTCTATGTGTGACCACACATAATTATTTTTTTAGATAAAAATTTGATCGAGGATTGTGTCCACATCAAAAGGTGAGTGGGTGTGACCTTTACAAATAGTGTGATTGTTATATGGAATTGATGACATCACTAGATCTATTTAGTCGATAGAATAAATGATGAGTCATCAAGGAAATCAAGTGGGATGTTTAACCCATTATCTTGATGACAATTACATAATGTGACTTGTGTACTTGGTATTGACAGTGATTTTTCATAAGGTCTTGATATTGAAGAGAAGTTAAAGGTTGATAATAGTTTTAGATGGAAACAATGGTAATGCAAATGGGGATAATAAGTAGCCACCACCTCCTACTATGATATACAAGGTGAACATTTTATATTTTTAAATGTCTAAACCAAGTGATGGATCTCTTGAAAGAGTTATTTTGATAACAACAACCAATGTAGACATGGATTAAGAATCAACCTCAATAAAGAGTGCACGAGTTTTACTACACCAGATGTTTTATATGGGAGATTAACCCAAGTTTTAATAAATTTTTGAAATAAAAATCACTGAGGGGGGTGAATCATTTTCTTAAACTCACTATTAAGTGGAATGGCTTTAAGCCATATAATCTAGATGTTCTATTTGATACTGGCACAGATATCTCCCTTGCCAAGAATCATTCTATTCCCATAGACATGTGGAAGAATGACTTTCACAAGCGGACCTTTAACACTAAAACTGTCATTTTTGAATTGTCTGCACAAGTTCCCATTGCTTTGGGTGAAACTATTTATCAGTTCAAAGTTGTCCAACATGAGATGCCCATGTTTGACATGATGATTGGGTCTGACAATCTATCGAGCTTTTATCCAATCCTAATTCAGTCCCATGAAATTATTTTGTCACAAAAATATTCTTTGTATAAAAAGAATAAGTATGAATGCAAAATTCCTCTAAAAAGGTAAAGATAGAAAACCAGTTAATAATCATTGGCTTTACCAAAAGATCAATCTCTATAAAGCAAGTATAGAACCTGTGCTTGTAAAGATTTTTAAGGATTGTTATTTAGAAAATCCTTTAGCTTTTTAGTTTAGAAAAACTCATGTGTCAGATAGATTTGAAGCTGGTCATAGACAAAAATGGTAGACAAGTTGAACCATAGTTTAAGGCACACCATTGAGGTATGTCATCCTCACTAAGAGAAAAGTGCTACCAAGAAATTCAACAATTGAAAAAACAAGGCCTCATCAGATATTCTCATAGTCCATGTGGTTGTGAAGCCTTTTACGTCAACAAAAGATTAGGGCAAATTAGAGGCAAAAAGAGGTTAGTAATAAATTACATTCCTCTTAATAAATATGTTGTTCCTGTCCAGCATCCTATTCCTTCCAAGGATGAAATCTTACAATGGATAGGTGGAAGTAAGGTCTATAGTAAGTTTGACCTTAAGTCTAGATTTTGGCAAATCCAAGTTGCAGAAGCTGACATATACAAAATGGCTTTCATTACACCATTCAGCCAATATGAATGGAATATTTTTCCATTTGGATTAAAAACTACTCCAACCATCTTCCAAGAAGTCATGAATAAAATTTTCTCTCAGTATTCTAATTTCATTATAGTTTATATTGATGACATTCTAGTTTTTAGCTGCACTCCCACATAACATGTGGAATATCTGGAACAATTCTTTAAAGTTGTCTATGACAATGGTTTAGTACTCTTTGCTAAGAAAATGGTCACCTTCAAAGAATAAATTGAGTTTCTTGGTGTAAGAATTACTTCAGGTGAAGTAAGATTGCAAAATCATGTTTTGAAAAACATTGTTAATTTTCCTGATATTCTGAGTGATAAGAAAATGTTGTAGTGATTCTTAGGTTGTGTGAACTACATATCTAGATATTATTTTAATATTGCTCAGGATCAAATTGTGCTCAATAAAATATTGTCAAAGTATTCCCTTCCTTGGTCTGACAGCATGACTCAAGTTGTTCAACATATTAAAAGTAATCGTGCTACTTTGCCTCCTCTACAATTACCAAGGAATGGTCTCAAAATAATTGAGACAAATGCATCAGATGAATATTGGGGAGTAGTTATAAAGGAAAAATTTTCAGATGGATCTGATAAACCCTATAGGTTTGCTTCTGGTTGCTTTAATAAAGCTCATAAGAATTA
>JARHVA010007560.1:177500-280000 GCA_037957365.1 Torreya grandis
GAGCTTGACAACTCAAAAAGGCAATGATGAAAAGTCTTAATATGGGTCCAGAGGCCGAATTAGCAGTTGTTATGTCATAAGGTGATTCGAGATAAATCTATGAGAGGTTATTGTTGCATACATGCTAATATACAAAAAACATGATTACGAGTATATACTAATGATACAATAACAAATTTGATACTTTTAGTGATTCTTAAGCTTAATTTACAATGGTTGGTAGCAATCATTCTAAAGTCTAATCAAAAGCTAGTTGTGGTTGTTTTTGGGTGTCTATAGTTTTCCCCTGTTTGGGAAGGCATTAAAATCTATATGCATAATAATATATGCTCAAAGAATGAAAATTTCCTATATGCATAATACTTAAATAGTGATGGATAAGCCTTGGATGACCCCTCAAGGGAGTGGTTGGCAAAGGTCAATAATCAGTCCCTTGAAAGAAGGAAAATGATGGGACCAAAAAAGGGAATAGTGGTAGAAAAGACTAATTTTCCCATAGGAGATTATAAGCAGTGGCCTAGTGAGCTACCTAGGTTGAATAGATAAAAGGATTATTTGCCCAAAGGCAGTTATAATCATCATCATGACATGCTAAAAAGATAATTATTTTACCAAAGGTGGTTATAATAATTAACCAAAGGATAACAGTAACAAGAGAATTATTTTCCCAAAGGTGTTTATAATAATTAAAAGGAAAATAATGATTTACCCATAGGTGATTATAATCATTGATAGGATAAAAACATTCCCTAGTTGGGTGGATAGAAATAATGATTTGCCTAAAGGTGGTTTTAACCATTAGCACAATAAAACCATACCCCAATTGGGTAGACAATGATAATGATTTTACCAAAGGTGGTTAAAATCATTAACATCTAAATATATTTAAATATAATGATTTACCCATAGCCAATTATAATAATTGGTTCTATGGGTGGGATGATACATAATGATTTACCCAAAAGAGGTTAGAATAACTGATTGAATGATGGGAGTGATATGGAAGATTAGAAAAGGTGGCTTACATACTAAATTTGTATTCATGGAGTAAGAGTAAATTGGTATAGAGGAGAAAGATTAATTTTGACAACTTAATAGTATGGAGATGTACGTCTTAACTAGATAAGATTAAAATTATATCATGATCTAATTATTATATATGTGGGAAATGATTTCGATAGATCAGGAATTTTTTAGGTGCTAAGGAGAAGTAACATGACCCCATTTATTATAAAATTTCCTTATCTAAGTTTTTATTTAGCACAAGATGGTATATTTCATGATATAAAATACCATGATAATGTAACTGAAATATGCATAAGGATTGACACGTGATCCCATAAATAATAGAAAACAATATACCAATGATAAAAACCATGATGATAATGTTGATGTATGAATAGGGATGGACTTAAGTATAATGTGCAAAGAATCACCCAATTAATTTAGATATAATAAGTCAAGGAACAATAATTAAATTAAACAAATAGGCAAAAAAAAAAAAAAACATCAAGACCAAACACCAAAAAATGGAAAAGAAAGGAAAAACAAAACACAAGAACAAGAACAAGAACAAGAACAAAAGGAAAAAAACACAAAAAATGGTTAATCATAATGTTAGCACAAATAAAAGACAAAAATAAATGATTGATAATGACCCTAGGATATAAGAAACAATGAATTAAACAAAATTGGGGAATATAAGAAAAGGAAGGTATAGCTAAGCTGACTCTAGATGAACTAGGCAAGTGGATGCTACCTACATAGTTTCATGGATGCAAGGTCTAAAATAAACTTCAAGATAAATGTAGTTATCCTAGGGTATGGGATAAAATAAAATGATGATAAATAAAACATGACTGATGAGGTAGAGGAATATGGGAATAAAATTGCAAAATGGTGAGGTCTTAGAGATGAACCCTAGCAGTTGTTAATGTATCAAATTTGAATACATAATGTACAATATGAAAACTCTCAAAATGGAAAGAATAGAATGTTTAGGGGCCAAAAAGGATGGGTAAATTAAAAAAAAGTGGTTTATTATGAATTATCTAGGGGTCCCATAATCCTTAAGGTAAAGAAGTGGTCGATTTGGTGGTTTTTAAGATTTTCTAAGTCTTTTACAATTTTTTTTGTAATTTTCTAAGTATCTCAACTCATTTGAGGATGATGAGATACTAAATGGTCTAACTTGAAAAACAATGAAATAATTAAAATTGAAAGTGTTTTAAAAATGGTGAGAGTGTGGTAAAGGGTGACTGAGTTGACCTCAATATGAATTAAACACTACCTACATAGTCTCATGAGGACCTCAAGTTATTGTAGTTTTTCTTACACAAAATGTGGTGAGATCCAACTAGGTAGCATCACATTTACAAATTGGGGTAAATGGAAAGGAAAATAATAATATTAATGGAAATAAGATGTAGTAATTCTTGGTAAAGGCATTATTATTAATTTACCCATAGGCAGTTATAACTATGAAATAATGACATAGGCCAGTGATACTAATTTGCCTATAATAGTTATAATTAGTATCACAAGGTGGAATACTAATTTTCCCAAAGGAAGTTATAATTATTAACACTATTCAAGCATAAATAAAATATGAAAATGCCAAATCCACCATTATACTACCTTCATATACTTTCATTTGAACACATAATTTTAAAAATACTAGAACTAGATCAGAATCACCTCGTGAAAGGTGTTTAAAGAACTAATGGAACCAAGGTCAAAAGGGTTAGGTAGGGAAGGTAAAAATAAGTTTGGTCAATAAGAAAGGTATGGTAGAATGGTAGATAATATGTCATAAATAAAATTGGATATAATGGTAATAGGGTTGACCACAATTGATAAGATAAGGTAAATGGTAGGGTATGAAACAACAACCAGGTGAATGGTAAATGGAAAATGTAAGGAAAAGATATGGTTCTATAAATTTAATTGTTTTCATTGTTCCTACTAATGTGAAGATGCACATCCTAATTAGCATAGGATATAACTAGAATAGTTAATCATCTTATAAATTACTAGCTTGCACCTCTTCTAAATATTTTCTCTATCAAGAACCTACTGCAGATTTGAACTCTTATAATTTTTCTGTGATATTTGATGGTCATTGATTTTATTTCTTTTAAAATTTGAGGCAAGATGTCTTTGTAACCTATACAAAGGAAAGTTCAGTTAGGGATGGTAAATATAGATAAATATTGGCTAAATAGACTTGGTAATGTAAGGGTGGACGATAATGGAATGTATAATGGTTAGGAAATAAATGAATATTAGGATTTCTAGGCACACACAATGTTTTTTATTCTAAATTTGACATAATTTTAGTTTTGGTAGGGCCGAAGATTTTTGAATATACTCTTAATAAGACCACTAGATTTTTCTATTGTTTGAGCTTGAGAGTAGTTCACATCTGATTATGCCATAGATAAAATTTGTATTGATGTTATATTTAATAATGTATTCATCAAGTAGTGAAGAACTATTATACTCAGCTATTGGCATCTAAAAGAGTTTTTCACCAACTAAGCTATCTTGATTATCCCATGGCACCTATAATAAGGTTTCACTAATAAATGTTGACTTTTGACTTTGATTTTATTTTAGTTCCTTCAAAAAGGTTTCATTATAAGACGTTGATTTTGCACTTTTATTATCCCCTTACACCTCTAATAAGGTTTAACTATGGGATTATTCTTATTCTACATGAATGTGTTCTTAGGTCCCCTAAGAATATTCAACTAATATGTTATCATTCATGTAATTCAACAAGGTGTGATTGTATCAGTCACAATAAACACTTGTGAGAGGTAGAATGCCAATATAATTGCTAGGTTAGTTGGTGATAATGGAATGTGCAATGGTAATGGGATGGAAAGAGGTAGAATAATGCTCATATAAAATAATATGAGAACTTGTGTCAATGTTTAAGTAATCCTCCTTAAAAAATATGGAAGGATAAAAAATATATTCAAATTGATTTACGAGGCATGCATAACCAATATTATAACAACCAAAAATGTATTATCATTTTGAAGCTGAGTCTCATTCAAGGGACTCTAAATTTGATTTTGAGACTGACATTAATTCTTATTCTGATGATAAATCTGATGTTGGTTCATGAATAAAACCTAACTTCAATATTGATTCTTTATCTCATGTGGATGTTGTTATATTGATGTCTTGCTGAATGTTTGATATTTGGCAAGTAATATCCTATAATGGCATAATGGGCTCCACAAAGACTAGTTTTTCAAAGTGATACTCCTCAAGAAGTGACTCAATAATAAATGGCTTGTTAGAGTGAGACTCATCAATAATAGTGATAGTATAAAAATTTGATTCATTACAATTTGACTTATCAAAAATATTTTTATGAACAAAAACATTATAGATTGGTTTATTTTCTTGGCTTTGGTTTATAAGTAGTTGTAAAATATTAGTTTTGAACACATCTTTGTCTTTAAATGATTTGATCTATTAGAGAGGTAATAATTGGCTCTGTTATGGATCAAATACTAACATTTATTTTCTAAAATGGGGGAAGGTTGGCAATGGATGAAGAATGATTGGTGGTTATTAAAAAAGATTGGTTGCTAGTCTAGGATGGTAAATATGACCCATCTAGTCATAATTACACAACCTTGTTGGGATAATGAGCTACCATACTTGTAAGGGACTAAAATGGTAATGGTAAGGTGTTGTGAAGGTTAGGTTCTCACAAAATCCAAAGTATGAGGGCTTGAAATGGTAATGATATGGAATTGTGAAGCTTAGTTATTATCACAAGCCAAAGGATGAGGTCCTAGAATGGTAATGGTATGGCATTGTGAATCTTGATTACTCATACAAGCTAAAATATGAGGTCCTAGAATGGTAATACTTAGGTGTTGTGTAGCTTGGTTATTCACACAAGCCATTGGTGATTCACACAATCCAAAAGAGGGTTAATGGTTTAGGTAGGGAATCGAGTACCATTAACACTGAAAGGGAAAACCTAGTATATTAATCATCAAAAAGAAGGTATCATTAAATATTGTGCTTGAGGATCTTGGATTTTTTCTCTATATTGAGTATTGTAAGGAGGATAAAGATCCATCTTACAAACTACATCATCACCATAAGATTCTTGAACAAAGTCTTCTTGTGTGATCGCATTATCATAACCTTGATTACTAATGGCTCCACTATGAGTGTAATGAAACATATCCAAATCAATGATGAGTGTTTCATGAAAGAGGGTCCATAGTTCTACAAACTTTGAAAGACAAGGTCTAAAAACATAAATGGTCCAAACTTTTTCTAACTTGGTCTAAACATGGAGATGTATCTCCAAAATGGTTAATACTAAAACTTAGGCTAGAATAGTCTAACATCAAATGTTAAATTTCAAATGTCTTACACAAAATGTTCAAGTAGATGAATAAAACCAATTTCCAAATTTAGGTACAAAGTATTTCAAACAAGTCTAAAACAAGACTAAAGAAACAAAGGTTGCTAGGTCTTTTGTAAAACATGTCACAAAATCTAGGCTCAAAAAAAGTATTTCTAGGTGTTTTGGGAATAAGGCACAAAAGATAGACCTTAAACAAAAAAAGTTCTAAAAGGTAAGAGAGTTACTCTAATAAATTTAAAACAATTTGACACAAAATTGGCATTCATATTTAAAACATAAAATTCATCATTTGGTAAAAAATATGGAACACTAGATATGGAAGATATAACACTTCCCTAAATTTAAGCACATGAATAATCTTATAATTGATCAAAGATTTAACCTAATTTATATAACCTAGAAGTGAAGGGAAAACACCTAAGCCAAAATTATACAAGGCCTAATTATAAACCAATTAATTTTTGAATCTAAACCTATCAAGGCCAATTTTGAACTTAATTTAGAAGACTAGGCTTTTCAAAATAAACAATAATCTAGACAAAATGAATGAAATGAAGACACTAGATATAGATCCAAAAGTCACATGTGTCTTTGGTTTTGAAATTGGAATTTAGACACAAGGAAACAAGTATTTAAAATGATTCAAGCAACATAATGATGTTATCATCCTCTAAACATATGGAAAATGCTTTGTTTTAAATAACTTTAAGGCACAAAGATTTTTAATGAAATGGGCAGCATAACGATGCCCCTTTCAAACAAGTGACATACACACATAAAGGTTGTGGAAAAAGATTAAGAGAAAGTGTGGTGTCAAATGGATAATGTCACCCCTCTTAAAATGAAGGAGTGATGTGTATACAAGATTCTTTTTTTGATGTGGTATGATAAAGAAATAGTTTAGACACAAGACCATGTAATTAAAAAGAATAAAATGACAAAAACACCTAATATAACATCTTAAATCCTAAAACTGACAAGGTTGCATCATATTGTCAAATTCTATCAATATAATTTATCTTGAGAGGATTTTAAGTTGTTAATATAAAAAGTAAAAACACATGAAAATTAGGATTTTTAGGACCCCTCTTCTCTCAAGTGTTCTTACAGTGACATGGAACTTTAGGCTACTCACCCTGCATCAATAGTATGGTTGTGATAAGTCAGATTGTCTAAATTATCAAATTTCATTCATTTATAGATGGTCCCATATGTGTGGAAAACATTAGGACATAATCACATCATTTTTATCTGTGTCAAATAGAATTTTTTGAAAAGGTCTTGTCTTTTTCACAACCACTACATCCATCAATTGATTAGTTTAGTTTGATGTTTGAGTTGCCCCTACATCCTCAATCTGAGTACCAATAATAGATCTTTTTCTAACCACTAAAAATAAGTGTCCCAGTGGGTTAACCTCAGTTTATATACCCCAACATGGAGTGGGTTTTAAATGATGTTGGGAGATGAATTCATGGGTCAATGGTTCCCTATAGAGTTCATGGGGAGGTAATGAAATCCCACCCACAAGCCAAAACACATGAAAATAAAGATAAGTGGAAAGAATTTATGGTCAGTTTAGGGTAACCCAAATCATAGAGATTTTAGGGAGGGCCTTAATGAATTTGCTTCCATGCTTTTATACCAATGTGATAAATGCAAAGAGTGAGAATTTTTTATCACCCAAGTTCCCTAAATGGTATTGGGGGAGAACATACACATGGTACCCATTTTGATAAACAAATAAATTCAAAAAATAAACATAAAAATGAGAACTCTTATAAGTATTTAACTAATGTAAAAGTTCATTTTTATTGCACAAAAATGAAATGTGTTATGAAGTTTGATCCCCTTGGTGTTTGTTGTTGAAAATTTCAAAAACTTCAAAAACAACTAAGAAATGAAAATAACTAAGTACATTTTAAGCACCAAATAAAATATGTGTAAGCTTTAATGAAGCTTTAACTTTGTTCTTTCAACATTAGGACCTTCAAATTATTATATTGTTTGCCTTATTATAAGCCCAAAACTAGGTGAGAAAACAACATTTGGAATTTAGCTCTAATTTTTTTTTTGTTTTCTATCTCAAAGATCAATTGTCATTGATTCACAAAGATCAATTTTGATCCATAAATATCAGTGTCAATCCATAGAGACAACATCAATTAATCATATCATTAATGTTTCCTACAAAACACACAAAATCATAGGTTGATTTTATAGAAAAATGGTTACTAAATGAGATTAAAAACTTAAACAACTCACTAAATCCTATGACAAATGGTCATACAAACAACATGCAAATTATCAAACATAGAATGAAGGCAATTAAAATCAAGTAAAACCATTGTTAGTCCCATTCCCTACCATGTTCTATTTTTCACATAAATATTGTGGTTAATTCATGTATTCAACATTGATTTTGAAAATTGGCATCGATCCCAGCAATGTATAACTGAAAATTGGTGTCCAACCATACAAATTTTGACTTTCTAAAAAGAAAAAAACATAAAAAACAAATTACAAACTAGAAACTTGAATATTTTTATGCATCCATTATAAAAACTAAAACTAGTATATCAATTTCCTTGGTCATATGGGATACTTGGTCCCATCGGGCATGCCAGCATGTGAACAAGGATTATGTAGAGGGGAGGTTAGTCTTGTGTTAATCCAATAAAATAAATCAAAATAACACTCTAAAATCCTACCACCTATAGCCTAGACACTAAGGAGAGCATAGGTAACAAGCATACACATGAAATCACAAATAGAACATAAATAAAACACTCTTTTACCTTCTTTGGATATCCAAATGGATTTTTTAAGTGACTTTATTTGTTTGTGCATCAAGAAGTCTTTGACAATGAAGCTTTCTTTGCTTCTTCTCTCCTTGGCACCTTGGCTTGGTTGATTGGCTTGGCTTGGTTTATGAATTTGGCATGGTAACACTACTTATAAGGATTGTCTCTCTCCAAATTAACATTATAATTTTTTATTATGAGATATTGTTGAATATATTTGTGCATAATAACTTTGCAACAAAATAACTTAGAAATCAATAGGCATGGCCTTGTATTTATAGTCTCAAGAATTAATTCTCACCCAAGGTGAGTTAAGGTTGAGATTAAACATGGAATCAGTTCAAACTAACCCTAGGTGAGTTGAGACTAACTCCATTTGAGATTAAAGGTTTCATGTAATTATGATTTTCATTTACTAGGCATGGATCTCAAATTAGATATTTTGAAATATTTTCAAAGAGCTTGACAACTCATAAAGGAAATGATGAAAAGGCTTGATATTTTGAATTTTGGAATTTTTTTCTTAGATATTTATTAATTAAAAATGGATAATTCAATTAATAATTTAATCTTTTTTAATTAGTTAATTCAATTTGATTAGCATTTTTTCTCTTTTAATAATTTATCAAGTGCCCCACTTAATGGTCCATAGGCCAAATTGCTAGTTGTTATGTTGTAAGGTGATTAGGGAAGAGTATATGAGGGGTTATTTTTGAATATAGGCTAGTATCCCAAATAGGGATGTCTCAACATGATTTTGAGAATTTATGAATGATGCACAAATAAATTTGGGACTTTTAGTGATTCTAGGCTTAATTTTTAATGGTTGGTAGGAATGAGTCTGAAGTCTGGTTAGCATCTAGTTATGGCCAATTTTGGGTGTCTACATTTGTCACTCTTCACCCTAACAATTATTATTTTTATTTAGTAATTATTGTGAGGAATAGTAGCTAGATGATGTAATAATCCCATATTTAGTAAGATTAGTGAGTACCAAATGACAGGTGATGATAAATGAGAGATTACAATAATAAAAAATCATCACAAAATCATGGGATAGAACCTATTCAAGAGAGAGGTTATGTTAAGAAAAGGCTTGGGATTTTAAAATTATGTGAATACATAGGTGAAATGATAGGAGTTATTACTACGAGTTGAGTTTTAAGATATGAATATGTATCAATATATACAAAATATTTTTAGTATAAATCCATCATAACTACATGATGATTTTTATGGGCTATAGCTCTGTTGAGACCTAAAAAGATCTTATTTTCTAGTTGTATAGATTATATTTGGTACAAGGCTGTCCTCATGGTGAGCTGAAGTATACATACTTCACCTAAGTTAAGATTTGTAGATTATTTATTTTCAAAATGGTGTTGAGTCTACATCCTCTATCCAAATATCTTAGTACCAAGAACCCATGAGGTTCACCAAGTAAATAATTTCCAATATAAAGCTCAGTGACCCAACATAGTAACATGTAAATGAAATGTTGTAACTTTACTATGCAAAATGATTTTGATGTAATCATATACCTATTATGGTTAATATAAGACCATGATTGATTTTACGATAAATCTTATGCTAATTTTAGAAATAACATATTAATGATGTGATAAGGTAATTAGTAGATGTGTGACTGCCAATAATTATTTTTTTCAAATAACCATTTGATTGGGGGTTACGTGAGATACCACAATATAATAACCCCTTTGGAGTATTAAAAAAACCATTATTTTTGTATTTATAGTACACTATTGAAAGGTGTCTAATGTTTCCCAATCTCATATGGACATTTTATGTTGGTAGCTTTGCAATATAAAGGATACTAATGACTTTTGTTGCATTAAATCAAATGTATAAGTAATAGAATAAAATAGAATTCTATTTACATAACTTTTAAACATATTACACTATGAATTTTTTCTATATGACCTTTTATTTATAGCATAATAGACAAATAACAACTCTAAAAATAATAGATGAGCATTGAATAAACATTGTATTTCATATAATCATGTATCATATCCAACTTAGTATAGAGAATGTAGTTGAAAACTAACATATTAAATTTTTTCAACTTTTTGAAATCTATAGAACAATAACAATTAAACACTATAATAAAAGACTACATCCTTTACAAATACAAATAATTTTCTTACATCAATGTTTACATTCTTGAATAAGAAATACCCACTATTATAAAATTATTTCCTTTGCTTGCATTAGGTTGAATATAAGAACATCCATGCCTAATAGGAAACTGTGTAGATATAATGAGGGAGAGTATCATAGAGGGATTTTTGTCCAACCACAAAACCTTTTAGATCCCCTACATAACTCTCATTCATTGATATTGGCCCTACCCTTCACGATAAATATAGATAGGGTTCCAAAGAATAGAAAGAGATGATTTACAATCATGTTGACTTCATAGCTACTCCAAAAATATTCTTATGAGTATAAATTTGAACCGAGATAGGAACTAAATTTTAATTCCTAATATACCTACAAGTGTACATTTATTATGGTCATAAGAATTGATTCTCTAAATTCCCCTTGCTGAATCAAACTCTTTTAGAGATGCAATGTTTTTTATGGGTCTAACTAGGATCCCCTCCCTTCTCTTAAACCACACATCCCAAATTCCACATCTCTCATCCCAGTGTCTCCCTAACCTAGTCATCTATTAGTTATTAAGCCTATATGTTTTTCTTTATATTGAATTTTTTAAGATTAATCATATGTGTTTCTACGACCATGCATTACTTAGGTGTCTCATACCACCCAAGTAATTTTTTGTCTTGTTTACAATATACTAAATGGTTAGTTTTTGGAATAGTTAGGTTATTTATTTCAATTTCACTTTGCTACCCAATTCCATTATTCATGTAAAGGCAATCCATGACTTACGTTCATACTTATAATATTCTTTGAAATCCATTTAGTAAATTAATTAATCGATGATCAATATAGTTGATATGGAGATAAGTAATCTCTTGTATGTTCTTATATTCAAATTATCAATATTAGTAAATTTATTTCATTAGGCATAGTGATTTATTCTCAAGTTACTATATAGACACAATTATAAAACATGAATACAATCTTCCTAGTTCAACATGAGTATTAATCATAACGTCATATGCTATTCCATGTGTATAAATTAACTCACATAGTTTTGCATTAATACAAGTGAGCTTCATGTAACTAATCATTTTATTATGTTTCAAATAACTTTATAGGATTTGTAGAGTGTTTCATATTCTAGATTTATGTTATTTACACCACTAAGGTTTATCTATCTTGATAAACATATCATTGATGCAGCTATATTAAAACAAATGAATTTCTTAAATCAAGGTAAAGATGAATCATTCTTGACTTTGAACTAGGTATGAGCTTCTTTCACTAGACAATGTTTCAAAACCCAAGGTTTATGTATAAATGATTATTTAAATACTAAATAGAAATTATTCCAATTTCTTAATTGAAATCTATAATTATCATCATATGTTTCTTGATAAATAATAGTTGAATAAAATCTCAATAAAGCATAAATCATCCATTTTCCATATGGAAAATCAATCATGTTACCATTTTATGGAATATATTTTATAGAATTCTTGGTTTCATGGACATTATTAAAACCTTTCATTCATTTATTTATTATCTTGATAATCTCAGGGCATATACTATTATTTATCCTAATAATTATCATATGTAGGAAAACTATCATTTAAGTTCTATATATTGACAGTCTAGATTCAACCTTATCTTAATATAGTTCAAGGTTAATATTTTGAATCTATTATTATGAATATTAATTTTTAATCAATTTCTCTGATTCATTCATGTGTTTCATATCATAAATATTAAGATAATAATTTATTATCATTATTACTATTACTTGATATAATAATGTTATTTACGTGAAATGTATCATGTTTTAGCTCCATTTGATCAAATGGCACTTTTTATAAATTTATTTAAACTCATCAATCTTGTGATGATGAAAAAAAAATATAAATGTGTGTCTAACATAAACAAACATATGGCTATCAAGGAAGATCCTATAGGAAAAAGGTGATTAAACAAATATAAAAGAATTACATGAGTATTTTTATATCTTGCATAGTGGGGTGACCTATTACAAGGAAGAACAACATAAATTAATGGAATACTAGACAAAAATGAATTTTTTTCTGAAATATGGCATTAGTAACTACCAAAACATTTTATTTTTTATTCATTTTGATGTTTTTTTATTAGGTATGACATCTCTTATTTCTCTTCCAAAACCAAACTTAACACGTATAACTATGACACAAGGTATAAAGAATTTTAAATATGTTATTATCATTTCTTGATAAAGGGGTACTATAGCTATTTCCTAGGAGTTTCCTTTATTTTACTATGACACAATTCTACTCAACAACATTGTCAATATAGTAGTTTTCCTCCTTCATAAAATCTAATCAAGGTTTTATATACATTGACCAAGAAGATAGAAAAGAAGGTATGCAGATAGGTGTAGGGAAAAACTAGATTCCATACTAAAAAAAGATAACATGGGTAGACAAAAATAACATCTACTAGTACATGTTTAAAAGTTGTAGGATTCTAGGTAGTGTATGGTGACCTAATACAGGTTGGTGCCTAGTTAGAGTATGTTAGAAATATATTTATATTATTGTCATAAATCTATGAAGATGTAATTATTTTATTATTGATTAACATAAATAATGTCATCTTATTTATGACTACTAGATTTAGACTTTCTTCTAAGGTGTCTTCCTACTCTAAAGGTTTTGATAGGTAAGATTTATATTACTATTTTGTTTTGTATTTTGATTTTGATAAATTTTAATAGAGTATAATATAAGTGCTACACTACATGTTTGAACCTCGGGTCTTCAACTATTAATAATTTATGATTTTTACTCTACTAACAAAAGACTTTGAAAGATCTTATAGGTTTCAAATATTTAGAAAAATCCAAACAACCAAGCAGAATAAATATTTTTATCTATTTTTATTTTTAAATTTCACCCAAAATGGGATAAAAATAAGGGAAGTAATGACTATTCTATAGTTTTCAAACAAATAGTACCATAAAACAAGGCTTGGTAATTTCTATATGTCAACAGGGAAGATCTAGAATAAAGGAAAATAAAGGAGCTTTAATATTTCATTATATTTCCATAGAATTTAATCCCTTCATTTTATAATAGCAAATTATCAATTAAACATAGGTTAGGTGATAAATTAAAGGCTAAAATCTATTAAAATTTAGACAAATTAGAGGTTATTTTCTTAGATGGTAGAGAGGGCTATCATATGAATAAATTTAACAAGCCAATAATTATTTGCCTAAATTATATCTTGTTTATTTCTATGGACAAGTAGATTTTTCCTGTATAAGTTTAGTTTTCCTATAAAGAATTGACTTAGGATTATCTATCCTACTTTCATAATTTTCTAAATTATCATTCCTATATTTAAGTAATAAATTAAATTCTATTTAGACATTATGTCTCATTTTTTATGCTCAGTCTTTATACAAGATTTAAACTACCATTCAATAGGAATACTTGGACCTAATGCTAAGATTGAAAAGATTTTCTCCTTGAGTTCTCTACCTCCTATTTTCCTCTACAAGATTTGTAAATTCCTCTCCAGTCAAATTGATTACCCCCATTCCTCCATCAAAGGAGTATCCATAAATATCCTCCACTGAGCGAGCATGCAACTTCCATTATTCTTATTTTGGCCATTATGAGGCACTAGGTTTATTTTTTTATTAAAAGTATTTGTCATTTTATTTCCATTATAAGAAATTGTAATTTTTAATTAAAGATAATGGCATTAGTGGAGGGATTATAAAATATGGTGGATACAACATTCCTTTTCATGGAGGAAGCATTAATATGGTGGAGAACATATTTATTTATCATTCCCCATATGGCCCATCCTCAATGCTTTCCATAATGCGAACTTTATAATTTTAACCTGTTATTAACTAGGTTCATAAATTCTAATTGAATTAAGAATACTATAATTGTTGGGTTAATTAGTTACTATGTGTACTTAATCACTAATTAAATGTTCTACTTGAATATACAACTAATCAGTTCATTATTTCTATGATCTTTTTCTCACCTTCTAACCACCCATCTATTTCATCTTTCCTCAATGATACTTTCCCTCGATGCAAGGTTGGAAAACACACCTATGCCATAATCACACACTCAAACAAGACCCATTAATCCATTAATAAAATATACATTTATGCATATCAATAAACATGTTAACTATGGGTGTTTATCAGTTACAAAATCATCATACCAAACAAATATCATTAATTCTCACATAATTTTTTCAAACTAGTCTATGTGGCATGCCACATCATTATCACTAGGAGTTATTACACACAGAGAAAAATGGGATGTGAATCATCCCCATATTTGGAGATACATCAACCCAATAGATCTAAAATAACATAACTAAATCAATAAATGTAGAAAGGATTTGGATGCTTCATTATAATCTTCTCAAGTAGCACTCTCCTTAGAATATTAGTCCCACTGGACCTTACACTAGGAGACTTTTTTATTCCTCAAGGTCAATTTATGAGTATCAATAACTCATAGGGGAACTACTATAACCACTCTCAGGTCCCATACCTACAAGGTTTTCTAATCAATGACATGAAACTCATCAACATGATAATGCTTTAGCAAAGAGACATGAAAAAATTATGAATTTGAGCAAGTTCTAGAAATAGTAAAAGTCTATAGGCAATTGGGTTAATGACTTTAAGGATATTAAAGGTACCCAAAAATCTTGGTGCTAGTTTGGAATAATTCCCAAAATTGATAGAACTTTTATATGGTTTCACACATAGAAACATCTTATCTCCCACTTTAAAAATTCTAGGAGTTGTTTTCCTATAAGAATATCTATTTTTCCTATTTTCATCTTCAAAAAATCTATTCCAAATGAGTTTAAACCATTATTCCATATTTTGGAGAATCTTAATACTAATAACTACTCAGTCTCCTAGATTATCCAAACTAAGAGGTATACAACACTTCCTACCATAAAGTACTTCAAAGGGAGCCATGCCAAAAGTTGAATAATATAAATTATTCTAATCAAAATCTAATAGAGGTAATTAATCCTCCCATTTTTACTATTGGTCCATGTAGTACATTTTTAGCATGTCTTATAATACTTTGTTTACCCTCTCTCTTTATCCATTGGTCTTTAGATGATAAGTAGAACTATAATTTAATTTAGTTCCAAAATATGGATGCAAGGATACCAAAATATTGAAGTCATATGAGTATCCTAATCTGAAATAATATTCTTAGGTAATCCATGCAATCTAAAATTCCCTTGTACAAACTCATTGCTAACACTAGAGACCCATTTATGAGATTCTACGGCATGAAGTATGCAACCTTGGTGAGTTTGTCCATTATGACTAAGATTACATCATTCTTATTATTTAACAAGGGAAGTCTTTGAATAAAGCCCATATTGATAACTTACCATTTCCATTCTAGATGTTCATGTGGATACAACAATATTATTGAATGTATATGTTCAACTTTGACTCACTAGCATTCTAATCATCACATCACAAAACTAGTGGCATCTCTTTTGAGACCTAGCCAAAAATATAATTATTTGAGATTAGCTAACATCTTAATCACCCCTAATGACCTAAATAATTATAATTATGTGCCTCCCCCAATAATTTGGTTCATAAACTACCCAAATTAGGTATGTAAATCTTACCCTTAAAATTAAGGAGTCCCCTTCCTTCAATATGATAGCCCTCATACTTACAATCCTATATTTTAGCCTCTACAATAGTTTTACCATCTAATAGTATCTAACACCAAATATGTTGACAAAAATTATTCCTTACTATTGTCATGATAACTATATATGTCCTTTGACTAAGGGCATATACTACTCTATTTTCTTTGTCCTTAATATATTCAATATCAAAATTATACTCACATAAAAATTCCAACCAATATCTTTATCATGTTTTAAGGTTAGGCTAAGTACATATATGTTTCATCCTTAAGTTAAAAATCCATAGGTCATATGGGTTTATTAATAGAAAATGTCACCACATAAGTAGTGCATGGACAATGGTTGTTAGATTTAATCTATGGGACTTATATTTCAACTCATACAGATTGAGTTTCCTTGACTTACAGACTACCACATGACCATATTACATCAAGGTACCCCTTATTTTGTCCTCTAATGCATCTATCATCACTATTAAGTTCCCATTTGGGTTAGGAACATTTAACACTAGTGCAGATGTTAAATTTTATTTTAGTATCTAAAACACTTTCTCACATTTCTTATACCAAAAAAACTTTTCATTCTTCTTTTGCAAGGTAGTGATTGTATTCCCTATCTTGGAAAATCCTTACAGAAATTTTTTATAGTATGCATCTAATCCCATTAAACTATGGACTTTGTGGACATTATTTGGGGATGGCCAATTCATGATGGCTTGAATCTTTACAAGGTCAATATAAATACTATTAGCTAATATGAAATGTCCTAAACAATGCACCTTCTTTTGGAAGAAATCATAATTGGACAAATTTCCATAAATGTCATGTTCTTTTAGTCATGGCATCACTAATCCCAAATATTGGACATGTTACTCTTCTAAATTTGAGCATATCAAAATATTATCCAAAAAGACTAACACAAAGTCATCCAAATAATCTTTTAACACATTCTTCATCAAATTCATGAATTTCACTAGTGCATTCATGAGTCTAAGCACTATAACTATAAAATATTAATGCCCATAATGAGTTCTAAAATCAATTTTGGGAATTTTTTCTTCCTATATTCTCCTGATGATAACCTAGCTATAATTCAATTTTAGAAAACATAGTTTCCCCTCATATTTGTGTTGGATGGTGGAGCTTGATCTTACTAGAATACCTGGTTCCTAATAAGCAGGAGTGGGGGAAGGGGGGGGGAAGATAGGGACACCCCCCACTATGGTCATCATGGGGATAAAATGAACAATGTGGTGATCGATATCATGATTAGTATAGAATGGATGGATTGAGGCTTGACTGACCCTTGTGGAAATAAGAATCAATTTGTCCTTAGGGCCCTCATTAGATACATATATAGGCCAAATGTAAACAAAAATCAAGTGTCTAATTAAGTGAAATAAATACTATGAAGTGTTATATATATAGGGTTCTCACCCATCCCACTTCACTATGATATATAAGGATAGATCCCCCTCTATTTAGATAGGGATATATAGGCCCCATCTTAGTCAAGTGCTAGTTATTTAGTATAGGGCCATTGCCATATAGATATATAATCCATATATAGATAGGGATTAGCCTAGACTATTGGTTGAATCCCATATATAGATAGGGGTTGTCATATCCCATTTATATATATATAGGGACAATGTGACCCATATAGAGTGTGTATAGATAAGGGCCCTCCCAGAAAAATGCATTGTAAAATATTGTAATTTTTTAGTAAATATGGACCATTCACTATTAGGTAATAGATCTAACGATAAAAATTATGTTGGTACAATTTTTCCCTAATATGTAACCCTCTTTTGATATGAGGGCATTTTAATCATAAAGGCACACTATGTGTGAGTGAAGAGGATATTTCAAAGAATGTATTTTAGGTTTTTACCTTCATTTTTTGGAATGAATAAGAGAATAACTAGCTATTTCTATGTGAATTTATCCCATATTGGGTGAACCACATTAAATATATGTCTCTCTTGTATTGTGTTTTTTATATTTTATGTCTATCTTTATTTCATTAATATTGATCTACATTATATATTCCTAATAATTTGATCAAAAATATAATCAATGCATGGTAAGGGATATCTATTCTTTCTTGTTACTTTACAATCAATGCATAATGCACCTAAGGTGATACACTTGGTTAAGATTGATTGAAATTGGGCCTTTAACTCAAACAACTTAGTTGTTATAATCTAGTATGGTGATTTATACTTAGGCTCTAATCTTGGGATGATATTAACAGATAAATCAAATTATATCTTGAGTGGAATTCCTAGTAATTAATTCAAAAAAAATGTCACTAAGATCACATAGAAAAGGGTAATATTATATTGTACTCATATACGATGAAAATATTGGTAACTTGAGCATGGCTAATGACACCCAATCCTTATGTCCCTTTTGATTGCTCTCATGACCCTCTTAGGCTTATTTTCACTAATTCCTAGTCATCCAAGACATTCTAGACTTGATCCCAGCTGAGTGAGGACCCTCTCTTCATGACTAATCCATCCCCTCAAGCCCCATAAACTTAGGACAATAGTACCTAGCTTGGACACTAGCATCAGACCCTAGGGTGTCCAAATTTTGGTGCTACTGTCCAAGTGCATCTTAGGTCCCAATGATCATTTCCTTCTAGATCCTTATCTTCAATCATGTTGGCCTTACATGAATTCATTTAACCCATGAACAATAGATCCATATATAAGCCCATTTAAGGATAATTTGGAAAGGGTTGGCAAATATGACTCATTAAATAAAGAATACAAGCAAGACCACTCAAGTAATCTTCCCTATTCTATGTATACAACTAGCATATACACCTTCAAACCAATTTAAGACCTTACATCAGCCCCTAGTCATCTCAAGCATACTTAGTTTTAACATTTCCTACATTTTATTCACTATTTCACCAAGCACTCTTAAAGGGAGAACTATATATGGCTTTATCCCTCCTTGAAGTATTTTGGTATGAAATTAGTGTGTCCACACACGGTGTGAAGCATGTTTAGTGTATCTTACACACACTAACCCATTTTACCTATTTACCAAAGTTTCATTTAATTGCATAAAAGATACAAATACACAAATAATCAGATCTACAAGGATCTCTATTGATAGTAATGCTTTGAAATTTAGTACACAATATCACATTGACTAGGTGGATAAAACCTAGAAAGCTTAGATCCTTAAGACAATAGTGTTAGAGGATGACTATAGCATTGGAGCCTAGGGTATCTAGTTATATCACTTCTATGTAATCAATAAATGAATTTCAAGATTTTACTTGTATCATGTCCTAAGCCTACACACAAATTTATAGGCCATGTCTCAATCGGATCAATACATAATAAGTTTAATTTTCTCTCTCACTACTATTTTTAGAAATGGTCAAATTGTAATTAAATTTCACAAATTAGTAACTTTAATTTTAAATATTATTTATTGATTTTTTCAAAATCAAAACCTTTTATTACTTAGGAATTAAACACTAATTTCCCCAAAAATAATAAATCATTTGGTGAACCTGACTTATTGCACATAAATACCCTATAAATCCTAAGGTAAAATTCCTACTTATTTTTCTAATAAGTTTCTAAATTTTCACTTAAATATTTAAATCATAAATTCATTTCAAATTTTAAAATAATTTCTTTTTCAAACCCTAGTTGCATCAACTAGGTCCTAGTAATTTTCTAGCATTATTCCAATAATTTACTTATTTTTTACTTACATATCTAAATTAGAATTTTGATTAAAAATCTCAAATTCAATAGCAATTTAAAAAATAATTTTATTTCAAACCCTAGCTGCATCAACTAGGTCCCAATATTCTTCCTGTAATTTTTCAATCATTTTCTAAATTTTTAGTTGCATATTAAAATTAGAAATTTAATTTTAATTATAAAATTTTGTAGTTTTTATTCAAATAATTACCTATTAAAACCCTAGTTGCATGAAGTAGGTCCTACTACTTTTGAACCATTACCTTACATTCTAAAATTAGATTTCAAAAATGGATCTCACTTATTTACAAATCTTTCTTACATTCCTTGCAAACAATAAAGAGACCATCATTGGTCCTATCATGCAAATGAATGATGAATTTTATCATATGTTAGTAAAAATCTTCATTCTTTGCATTTCATGTTTATTTTTCATAATATGGGATTATATTACAAAATTCATTGCCAAAAACGAACAAATTCTCATAATTCTTTTTGCATATTCTCTTTTGATCATACGAAATAATTACCAACTTCATTTTTATAAACACATTCAAAATGTTATGTTACATGTCCAAATTTTATATGCCTTTATGCAAAAATTCATGATCTCTATACTTTACTTTCTATTTCTCATGTGGAAAATTTTTCAAGTTTATCATGCCAAGCACATTAGAAATGTTATGTTACATGTCAAAAGTTTATATTCCTTTATGCAAAAATTCATACTCTTTATCCCTTGATTACTATGGAATTTTATTTATAAACATATTATGGCATAAATCATCACTCAAAATTCATGCATTTCACTTCACATTCATGCTTTCTACCTAAATTCATATAACTCATTGGCTACTTTTAAGTATCTTCCTATCACTACTAGATACAATTAAACACTAGCAGTTGTATCCATCCCTCCTCCCTTATAACTTGGTACATCTAACTCTTATCCTATATCTGTTACCAGCTCTATACCTATATTAGATCATGCAATCCATGTTATCACCCATGTTTATGAAGAAAGGCAGGTTGATTACACCCATCTCTATAGATTTATCACTCAAGCTAGCACCCCTTCAGATATAGTTTTTATTCTCTAGCTCCTTCAATGATAGGATATTTAAAAAGATGTGTTGTATGTAGCCCTTCACAATAATAGAATTCTTTTTTCAGTTAAACTAGTTTATGTTGAATATATCCTCAACACAATGTAATGAACTAAAGAGCATATTTCTTTTCAAAAAGAGTATTTACCCCCACAACACATCATTGAACAACATCTACCTCTATATAATCAATTAAAAATTAATGGTGTGGGGGTTAAAAGAGTGTTAGTTTATAATGGTTCAAGACTTAACACTTGCAACATATCTTTTCTCAAATGACTTAACATACAACCTCAAGATCTAGACTACTCTGATATGAACATCAGAGGTTTTGACAACTTCCACAAAAATTAATTAGTCAAATAACTCTCAATATTACCTTAGGGCCTATAACACTACCAACTACTTACCAAGTCATACCAAATGACCTCAATTATAATTTATTGCTTCATCAGATTTGGATTCATGATATGAATGTAGTCCCTTCTAAACTCCATGCTTGTCTAAAATTTAGTCATAAAGGTTACATATACACATGCCCAATAAATGATGAACCTTTTAAATATTTCCAAATTTTTTAATCTCCATAGAATTATATTTCACACTTTAATCTTGGTATTATACCTACTCAACCCACTACTCATAATTCACCCTCAGACCAGACACAATATCAGACAATTCCAAATTCTATTATAGCACCAAAACCAGATCACCAATTTAATTTATCCTTTGCACTTAAATATATTAATAAGATTTTCTATCAGGGTAAAGGACTTGGAAAGCATGAACAAAGAATAGTCAATCCTATCGAGGTAACCACCCAACATAAAATTAAAGGCTAGGATATCAATTTACCCTTAATCATGATAAACCTTTTCCTTTCCCTTAAAAGCACATAAAATTTTGTCCACCCATTGCGTGTACTGACAAAATAGTTAATCATACCTCTACATTATAATTGTTCTATCCTTATCTTATCAAAAATACAATTTCACCTGATATGTTTACATTAGATGAATTCTCTAATGATGAATCCTTCCTACAATTTCTTGGAGCATATGAGGACCTCCCATCTTGTTATCATAAAAATGGATTTCCAAATCATATAAATGCCCATGCATACTTCAGAGAAAATCTAGATTCTTCCCTAGATATACCAATTGACTCAAATGATATTATTCCTACAGCTCCATATACACTCTATCATTCCACATTACTTAATGAGTAAACATTAAATTTCAATTTTGGAACTGCCCAGGATCCCTGCATGTCTTATTAGTCGTTACCCTACAAAAGGAAGAGGATGCATATATTCATCAAACATTAAAAAAATTCCAAAATTGGTCCTATTTAGATATGTTAGGAATTGATACATCTATAGTTGTCCATCAGATTCCTTTATCCCATGATGCTAAACTAGTTAAGCAAAAAAATTGCAAAATACATCCCAAGGTGGCTCTCCTAGTCAAAGATGAAATCCAATGACTCTTAGATGCTATATTCATTTGACTAGTAGCACATCTTAAATGGATTTCCACTATAGTTCCCATAATAAAACCTAATGGCCAAATTTGATGTTATTTTGATTCTTGAGATTTAAATAGAGCATGCCCTAGAGATGATTTCCCTTTACCAAATATCGACATGATCATAGATTCAACAACCAAACATGAAATGGTATCATTTATGAATGGTTTTTTTGGCTACAGCCAAATCAAAATTATTGAAGAATATAAAGAATTAACATCTTTTAAAACACCTTGGAGTACATTTTTTTTACATTGTCATGCCTTTCAAATTAAAGAACATTAGAGCCACGTATCAACATACTATGATGCACATTTTTCATGTCTTGATTCACCATATTTTAAAGGATTATGTCAATGATATATTAGCTAAATCCAAACAATGACAACATCATGCTATTGATTTATGATAGATATTTTCATGATTTAGGCGATACAATATTTGATTAAACCCAAAGAAATGTGTGTTCAGAGTTAATCAAGCAAACTCTTAGGTTTCATTATTTCTCAACATGGAATAGAGGTTGATAATAATAAAGTCAAATAGAATATTGATATGCCACATACTATGAACTTAAAACAATTTTGATCCCTACAAGGCACGATCGAGGCAATTTTACACTTTGTAGCACAACTTGCTAATAAAATTCAATAATTCAGTCAATTACTAAAGAAAGATACAAAGTTTTTCTAGGACCAAGATTGTTAAGAAAGATTCAATATAATCAATAAATACCTTCTTAATCCACCTATTTTAATACCACCTATCCCTGATAATATTTTCCTTCCATAAATCTTAGTAACAGATCACACACTAGGAGCACTCCTAGCATAACATGACAATCAACATACCAAGAGAGTAGTTTATTACATCATTCATACACTAGTTGATTATGAAAAAAAAAATTTGCAATCAAAAAACTATGTCTAACATTATTTTTGCTCCACAAAATCTCTGACATTACATGGTCAATAATAAAACTCTTGTCATTACAAAATCAAACCCATTGAGATTCCTATTGGAAAAACCACATCTTTCTAGTTGCATCACAAAATTGGTTATCTTGTTAATAGAGTTTGACTTAAAAATAGTCTTCTAAAAATTAATAAAGGGCTAAATCATTGCAGACTATTTGGTAGTAGCACCACTCTTGGAGACCAACCCTAATACTAACACATTTAGAGACAATTTTACTACTTATTCAGATACCAGGACCATGTTATTTAATGGATCTTGATGTGTATCTGATGCAAGGGCAAGCATTATCTTTGTCAATTCTTCTAGTAACACAATTCCTATAGTATATCAATTAAATTTTTCTTACACCAATAATACTAAAAAATATGAACCACTTATCTTAGGTCTATTTGAGGCCCAATCCCTCCAAATTATATCTATTCAAGTCTTCTATGACTCTTAACTAGTGGTCAATCAAGTCAATGATGTCTATCAGATGAAATAAGAACATATTATCCCATATCGTAACATGGTACAATGTTTATCATCATAATTTTACTACTTTTATATAGAAAGTATACCAAGAAAAGATAATTGACATGCAAATTCAATGGAAAGTGTTGCATCTTTGATCCCTATCAACATCAATGATGATCAAGCTATTTTCATAATTAAATGATTACAATCACCATTAATATTTAATGTAGATCTAAAATCACTATCTATCCTAACCACTACACATAGCTCTATAACTCCAAAATGGTTATCTTACATCTATAATTTTCTAAACAAATCTATTACACTAGACACCTTTTCATGAAATGACAAGCGTAAGCTACACAAACAAGCACTCTATTATGTAATCATTGGTAGGGACCTCTTAAAACAATCCTTTGATTGATAATTATTTAGATGCTTGAATTCAGTAGAAGCTAAAATTGATCTTACACAAATACATGATAGTGAGTGTGGTGGTCACTTTAGTGGAAGGGCCATGTCACACAAATTGATTTGATAAGGTTAATATTAGCCCACTATGGAAGAATAATGTTTAAAATACACAGATTTATGTGATAAATTTTAATGACAAATTAACTTATAACATACACCTTTATAGTAATTGTAACCTATTGTTTCTCCATGGCTATTCATGCTATGGGGATTTGATCTTATTGGAAAAATTAACCCTAAATCTGCTAGTGGGCACAAGTTCATCATCATAGCTACCAAATACTATAACAAATGGATGGAAACCATTCAACTTCAATCTACTACAGGGAAGAATATTTTTATCTTCCTCATGACCCACAGTATTCCGTGCTTTAGCTTACCTACAACTACCATTTCCAATAATGGAACATCATTCAAGAATAAAATTTGTCAAGAAATTCTACACAAAATATAATATTAAACACACATTCTCCACTCCATACTACCAATAAAGAAATTGTCAAGTAGAAGCCATTAATAAAATAATCAACAACATTTTGAGTAAAATAGTGACCAAATTAGAAGATGATTAGCATAATTAATTACTCTTTGAATTATGGGTTTACTACACAAGTATTCATACACCCATAGGAGCCACTCCTTATTCACTCATTTATGGCATAGAAGCAATTTTACCACTAGAATTAGATATCCCATCTCTTTGTGTCTCCCTTAAGGGTATTCTTAAAAATGACCAATATCATGAAAAGTGTTTACACCAGCTCAAAAAATTAGACCATACATGCATTCAAGTAGTAGAACATCTCAAAATCTACATACAACATATACAACGATCTTATAACACATGAGTTCACACTAGAGAATTTGAAGTTAATGATCTCGTTCTCAAAGAAAATCTTTATAATGTCAATGCTAAAGAAGAAATCAAAGTGAAATTCAAACCAAATTGGTTAGGTCCATATATCATTACCAAAAATCTTAGCCCTAAAGTGTATCATCTAGCTTCACTTGAAGGAAATAAACTTTAAAATCTAATGAATATTATGCATTTATGTAGATTCCATGTATAATATGTTATTTTACACATATTTTATACATAGTTTCTTTTTAGTATTTCCTGTACATAGTTCCTTTCAATTTTTGTACATAATATCTTTTGATTGATTGTTCATAGCTCAAATATTTCAAAATATAAAAACAATAAAATTCTTTTTAGTATTTCCTATACATATTTCCTTTCAATTCTTGTAAATAATATCTTTTGATTGATTGTTCATAGCCCAAATATTTCAAAATATAAAAACAATACAAAATTACAAAATACAAAAACAATATAACATTTCAAAAATCCAAAACATTCAAATATGTCAAAAATAATTAAAACATTTTGATTGTATGCATCATCCATGATTAACATTTATAATATTATGATAGGACTTACATTTTCTATTCCATGCTATTGTATGTCAATTTATCTACATTACTATGTTTCACTTGATCTTTTTTGAGTGTGTGCAGTGAAATCTAGTTACTTGATTGCTTCATACTACCCATTAAGGGGGCATTCTTACTTTTACATTCAAGACACACATCAATATGCATACCCACTAGGGGCATCTTCTACATGACTACACCATCCAAGTTATGTCATTCCTACACTCCACACTCTACGTTATCATGTTGATGTACATTATCTACTAGCTTACGTAGATTACGTTATCGACATATCATTAGTATTTATCACTTATGTATTTTTTAGCATATACCTATTCTTATACCAAACATGTCTTACATACTTTCCATTTTTATTTAATTAGTTAGATGTGATTGTATCTTTCTAGTATTTACATGCTTTCTTTTCTTGCTTAGCATAGCTTGATGTGATTGCATTTCTAATTTCTGCTTGTCGCCTTTATGTGCCTTAGGAAATTTTCCAATGTCCTTTGATTTTATTCATGTGTGAGCCTTAGGACATTTTCAAATATCTTTTGCTTGTACTATTCTATGTTCCTGTGGCCCTTGTGCCAACATTTCTTTCTCTACTTATATGTGTATGTCACATTTTAACATGCCTTGTATGCTTGATTTGCAGGTTGAGTGACATGTGCCCATGTCCCTTATTTTTTTGGCCCCTTGGCCACTCTTGTATGTTTTTTGCTTCTTGATTTATGTGTTTATTGCTTGATTAATTCTCAATTGTTACAATGCCATGATCTGCATCATGTATTTTTTCCTATTTTCTTTGATGCCATCATGGACATCATGCTCCATCCCTCCTTGATTAAACTAAAAAAACTAATAAACTAACAACTAAAATTTCTAGATTTTAAATTCTAGTTCAATACATTACACATGATATTACATTGTTATATCTATCTAGGCATACCCCTATTGATCTAAAAATCTGTCAATTCAAACCATGTTATATCTTGAGATATATTGTTGATTATCATTGCTATATCATGTATATTTTATAGTTTAACACACGTGTAAGGCTTCTTCTTTTGAGGGCAGTCATTGTAGGGTACCTATTCATACCCTCCAAAGAGGGGGAAACAAATAGGGCTTTCCCTACAAATATCAAATCTCCTATCGATTGAAAAATTCAATTTTAGAATAACCAAAATAATAACTCGTTATCAAACCACTCAGAACAGACCAGGAAGATAGTCAATATTCTAGAATAATGATTAGTTTAAGCTCAAGACAATAGCACCAAGGCTAGACTATAATGCCATTAGTGATACTATCCATTTAGAGCACTCCTATCCAAACAACAAAAAAACCAAAAATTTTAAAAATAGATAGAAAGGTAAGATCTATTATAATTTTTTCATCTATAGTTCAGACCTGAATCAATAATTTTAGTATAATTTTACATAGAGAATCCATATATAGGGGGAATCATACATGGAATGATGACTCTCACTTCCATTTTTAAATATGATAATTGGTATAACTTCCATATAAGAATCCATGTTTTAGATACCATTGATTGGGGGTAGATTACACAACACTTTTGCTTCGTTTCTTTCTAAGTTTAGCATTACCCAAGAATTCTATATAGTTGCATGCCTTACTCTATCTGTAGGTCGTTAGCATCATTTCTATGTGGCTTTTATACAATCCTAATCTCCACATTCCCAAGTTCCTGAGTGGCTTCCACACAAGACAAATTTTTAGATTTGGAGTGGTTTTAATACAAGTCTAATCTCCATATTTTTTGAGTTGGCCAACATTAGCCTAGATTCTAGTACACATTCAGTTATCCATACCACATTTTCATATTTACAGATAATTCATGTGCTTCAAGATCCATCTCATATGACATAATTCATGCTATTATCTATTAATAGATTTACTTAGGGTGTAATGATGGAGCCAAATGGCCATTCTTTGTATTCTTGAGACACCTATTTAGAGGGATTAAACATAGATTCTAAACATTAATTAGCACATGCATGATCATATAGTTTCACTTAGTAGGTGATGATGGAGCCAAATGGATATCCTATAAATTCTTGACCCACTTTCTAGGGAATTGAACACACAACTTAGTTTATGATATAAATTTTGGTACAACATCATTCAACACATACCCAACATACTCAACCTTAGCATCACAATAGGTTTTGTATTGGTTCGCATACCTGGTGAGGTGTATTCATTATTTTTCATCCTCACTTTTTTCTCTTACCCAATTTTGTGCATTCTTATTTTATATTGCATATAATAAGAACTGATCTACTCTTTATTTTCATTTTATAGATTCACACTTACACAGTGTGCTCTCTATGCACTATCCAGCATTACTCAACATCACACAAGTTTCATGGGCTTCACCTTTGTAGGTAAGTTTAGGTATGCTTTATATTTTCCTTTATCCTAGTATTTTGTTTTGTTTCATCACTATAATATAGGGGGCACATGTAGTCATATAAAATGCAAAAATTGGTAACTTGAGCATGGCTAATGACACCCAAACCTTAGGTCCCTCTTGTTTGCTCTCATGACCCTCTGAAGATTACTTTCACTAATTATTAGTCATATATGTCCTTATATACTTGATCCTAGTTGAGTTAATACCCTCTCTTCATGACTAATCCATTCCCCTAAGCCCCATTAGCTTAGGACAATAACACCTAACTTGGACACTAGCACTAGACCTTAGGATGTCTAGCTTTCAGGGTTATTGTCCAAATGCATCCTAGGCCCCAAAGGTCATTTCCTTCTAGATCCTTATCTTCAATCATGTCATCATAATGTGAATTCATTTAACCCATGACCAATAGATCCATATATAAGCCCATTCAAATATCATTTGGAAAGGGTTGGCAAATATCACTCAAAAAATAAGAATACAAACAAGACCACTCAATAAATCTTCCTTATTCTATACATACAACCATCCTATACACTTTTAAGCTAATTTAAGACCTTAAACCAATCCATATTCATCTCAAGCATACTCATTTTTAGCATTTCTTGCATTTCATTCACTATTACACCAAACACTCTTAAAGGGAGAACTACATATGGCTTGATCCCTCCTCAAAGTATTGATATGTAAGTATCATTCCCACACATTAGGTGTGAAGCATGTCCATTTAATCTCACACACACTAACAAATTTTCCATATTTTCCAAAATTTCATTCAATTACATATAAGATACAAGTACACAAATATTTGGCTCTATAGGGAGCTTTGTTGACAGTGACGCTTTAAAATTTGGTACATAGGCTCACACTATATAGGTGAAAAGAATATAGAAAGATTAAACCCTAAGGACAATATAAATAGAGAAGGAATATAGCACTAAATCCTATGGTTCCAAGTTCTAACACTCCTATCTAATCAAGAAATTAATCTCAAGATTCTATTTATGGTAGTGTCCTAGGCCTACACACAAATTTCTAGACCTTGTATCAGTCAAATCAACACATAATAAGATAAGTTTAATTTTATCTCTCTCACTAATATTTTTAGAAAAGGTAAAATTGAAAATAAATTTCACAAATTAGTAGCTTTAATTTGGAATATTATTTACTAATTTTATCCTACTTATACCCTTCAATTATTTAGGAATTAAACACTAATTTTCCCAAAACTAAAAAATCATATATCATGGGTTATTTTTATTCTTCCACTTCATCAAGTTGTAATGTAAATAGAATACACCTTTTATTATTGTAAATTTTCAAATAAATTATAGATATTTGCCTTATAATAACATCATGTTTAACTTCTTGCACAATTTTGGTATAACTTTCATTATCTAGGCATGACATTATTTTGGCAAAACAATCCACTTTAGCTAGATGCTTCCATTGACAATTGACTCCTAGTATAAAATCATAGGATCCTAGAGGTGATACATATGTTGATAAGTGTTTTAATTAATTTCAAGGTTAATTTCATTGATGTGACAAAGAAGCCATATGACAAGAGAGAATTTAAAGGCAAGAGTGAATTTGAAGGCAACCTATTGTATGTTATGTTGGTTGATGTCAAGTTTGATTTCAAGGTTTAGGTCAAATTGAAGTTTTTAGTGTTGTAAAAAATAGGGATAATGTTAATGTGAAAATTGAAGCATGTTTGAGTATTAGTTCTTAAGTGTAAGGTATCTTGATAAGCCTAGTCTAGACCTTATGAGAAGGTGTGAATAGTGAATTTTGGTAAAGTAAGTAAGCACAAGCTTGTGAGATGTTATTTGGAATTATGTTATCATGTAAGTAAATCATAGATACTTTCATAAGTTTTTCAAGGTTAGTTTTCAAGTTTTAAGTGCTTAAGAAGCCTAGGCATGACATTAGTCATGCCATGTAAAGTCCTTATGAAAAGGTATGAGTATGGTGACTTGGTAAGATGGATGTAAAAAGGTATAAGAAGTTGTATGAGGTTTCTTTAACATGTATTTGAGGCATTGTATCACTCATAAGAGTCTCAGGGTGAGCCTACAAGGGTAGGACCTTTAGACCAAGTCTGCATCTAGACCACTTCCATACCTTACCTAGCCTAATGAGGTATCATGATCTATTGTTACAACATATTAAGGATATATGATAGTTTTTAATAATGTATGTCATGTCCCCTTTTTTGTGGACATTGACAGGCTTGATGATTAGCCTATTATGCGACCTTCGTAGGCTGATTGGATGGATAGAGGGTCATGATGGAGATTGGCTTGGCTTTGATTTATAGAATTCCTGTAGTTGGCTCTCATTCAGGTTATTTCAGACACATTAGGCCTGAGCTCCTATTATTTAGGGATATTTGACATACAGCGGAGCACCCTTGTTTTGATATGGTCATGTGCAGAATCACTCCCTGGTTCACCAGCTTCAGACGGTTCGAGGATCTGACATGTATTGAGGGAGATATTAATATTTGATTGATTTAATCAAATATTAATTATTTGGTCTAATTTTAAATTAGATATTAATTAATTATTAATTAATTAATTATTTGGTCTAATTTTAAATTAGATATTAATTAATTATTAATTATTAATTAATTGGTCTAATTTTAAGACCCAAGTTCTAATTTGAGGAATTCTAATTTTAGAAGCCCAAGTTCTAATTTGAGGAATTCTAATTTTAGAACCCCAAGTTCTAATTTGAGGAAATCTAATTTTAGCAAGCACACCTTTGGAAGGGTATAAGATTTTCTCATGGGAGAGAGTTTGTAATTATGAATTGATTATTGATTTTGATATTGAAGAAATTCTTCTGTGAAGACTGAGCCAAGGGTTCCAGGATTCCATCTGCAGTGGAGAACATCAACTCTTCATTGTGTGCGATTCAGAGGCTATGAAAGATCAGCCGATCTATTGCCAAACTGCATTGAAGAACGTCAACTCTTCAATGTGTGTGATTTAGAGGTTGTGAAAGATCAGCTGATCTATTGCCAAATTGAGAGATAGCTTCACCCAGAAGCTATCATCGTATTACAGGTATTTGAGAGATAACTTCACACAGAAGTTTATCACAGAGATTTCCAGGTATTTCTTGATTTAGTTGATGTTTTGTTTCAATAAATTATACAGAGAGAGATCTGCTATAGTAGATACCATAGATTTCCAGATTAGGGATCAAACAGATAGGTTGTGATAAATTAGCGGCCGTACTAAGTCCGTACAGGTCCGTACAGATCCTCTCAGGCACCGACATCGGCAGACAGAGAGCTTCTAGTGACAGACATCAGTCGACTGTAGACCAACGTCGGCAGATAGGCACCTGCAGTGACCGACGTCGGCAGTATATCGACCGACGCTGACGACTGTGTGTTCGACACAGTAGGCTGAGACTTCTAGATTCGTATTTGTTTCCAAATTTGCACAAGATCAGGGTTTTAAAATAGTATTGTAATATTCTTTGAGGTGCATGACAGAGATCGATTGTAATAGTCTGAGCAAATAAATAAGAAATTATATTGTGGTAATTTGTTTATGTGAGTTGATATTCTGCAAGTTTGTATCTGTGATCAGAGCTTTTGTGCAGATAAAGGAGCCCCTAAGTAAGGGACATTACAGTGGTATCAGAGCTTTATTTGCTATATATCAGAGTTGAATAAAGACAAAAAGAGCCCCTAAGTAAGGGACATCACAATGTATGAGGTTTATTTAATATGTAAGATTTGTGGAGAGTACATGTAAATAAGAATGAATGTCATTTTTAAGGCCTAATATAGTTTCCAGGTCAAGGTTTAATCAAACAAAAAGATAGAGTGTGGCCTAATGAGGGGTTATGATCGGATTTCAAAGTGTTTTATCTTATATACATAGAATGAAGGGTTCTCAACCTGAAAAGGATTTTATTTTGCTAATTATCTCTTAAAACCTTTTCATGGGAACCTAATCTATTCAAGGTATATGGGTAAGGGTCCTAGCTCAAAATTCTAGACATTTATTTTTTGATTGAGGTGTTATGCTTTATGAACAATCATTAATAGTATAAGTGTGTTTAAACCCTCTTAGAACCCTAATGGTGACCCAATGTTGAATATATTATTAAAAATTGATCAAGATGATTTTAAATTATTAGGTAAATGTTTGGACCTTGTATTAAACTCTCCCAGGTACCTCTGGGTGGTGGTGATTAGACAGAGGAGAAAGAAAATGTGAAGATACAAGCTTATTTTTGAAGAAGTTATTGTGGTTATAAAAATTTGTATTGGCCAAAGTTTAAAAATTGATGAAGATTGAATCTTGAGACTCATAGCTGATGTCATTTTAAGTTTATATATCAGTTCTAGTTCTCAAGTCTACTAAACTAGTCATCAAAGTTTGGCAATCACTAACAGGCTTAATGGTGCAAATAGTAAGAAACGCAAGCAATAGTGAGAAGATGAATAGGAATGTGTTATCATTATAGAATGATAAAACAAAGGGAATAGAGATGCTTTTTTTTACTATTATGTCCTATTTATTATTGGTATAAATCTTACAAGTTAGGTATAGTGATGAAAATGATGAAACCAAAATGGCTTGTTTGGCTTTGTGAGGACTGTGTAGAATAAGGTCAATAAATTAGTTTGTAATACCAATAGTTTCCACTAGAAAATATGAAATTTGAATTTAAAAATGGTATGGAGATATCATATTAATATTTTTATTCATTTTAAATCTGTGAAAGTGGTCATACAGGTGTTGAATGTCAATGTCATCATGACCATGCTTTAAGGCAAATTGGTAGTTCTAAGTAAGCAAGTTAAAATGATGAGTTTGAGGCTCTATGCCATGGTATAAATTATATAATGAACATGGTGTTTTTTTGGTGCTTTTATGTCCTATAAATTCTTTTTATAAGGTTTTATAGTCATTGAAATTTGTTGAAATGTTAAATCCAAAATGGCTTGTCGGGTTCTAGTTTGACTATGTATAGTAACGTAAAACGATTGGTCTACAAAACCAATATTTGACATTATACCCTATTATTTTTGTATTTTATATTTTTATATATATGTAAAAATATATATTTAAAGTATCATTTTTCAAGGGAGTGTTCTTTCATCTATTTAATATCAAGTTATTCATGACTAGGCTTTGAGTGTTTTGGCAATTTTGAGTGGGTTATTTGTAGTGTAGTGACGTGTTTGAGTCCTTTTGACATAAGTTTTTAAGTATAAATAACGTGGTTATTTTTTTAAGTTCATTTATTTTTTGTTCATGTGATTTATTTTCATGGTTGTGTGACTAAACTATGTACATGTTTAGTTTTGTTTGGCAGACTTTCTGTAAGTTCACAAGCCTAATTATAAATAATGCTACAAGGAATGTTCATGAAGGGATTGGTGATAAAAAGTGACATGAAACTTATAATATGTTTATTATTATATATTTAATAAATTTATGAAAGGATATTCTTTCTCAATGAAGTTAAATTATTTAAAGAAAGGCAAAGTGTAACATGTCCTAAAGTAGACCTAATGGAATTATGTCTCCATGAGACCTAAAATTGAAATGAAATATAATAGATTTATGATAAAATAAAATGGATTCAATATACATTTGAATAATTTTTATAATAATTCTAAGACCTATTACATGTAAAACCTAAGAGGTCAAGGTTGAGTATTTGACTAAGTGGCATATGAATAAGGAATGGTATATATACAAGGCAGTTTTAGGCCTATTTGAGTATGCATGAGAGTATAAAAATGAGATATCACAATGTGGGAAAAAGGAGGAATTTTATACCAAAAATAGAGTGTATAATATCTGTAATTAAGATATGAAAGTGTGTCTACATATAGATATCAAGGTAATATGACCTAATCAGTCTTGAAGAAACCTAATTGAGTGAAGATGCCTAGAAGGTAGTTTGAGAGGGATAAGAGTCTTAATAATTGAATAGGTTTTCATCATTATTTGGTTTAGAAACAAGGTGTTATAAATGTGATCAATCCAATCAAGTGGATGAGTTGGTGCTTCCTTGCAATTGGGTTCTTGCTCAAGCCTAGTCAAGTACGTGCTTAGCTAGATGGGGATGGTTCTCCATGTGAATTTGGTTCTTCACTAAACTTGGTTTTTGTCTTATATGACTGTAGAAAATTTTATGATATCTATGTTTTTTCTTCCCCTCCATTGTTTCCCATATATATGATGTGTTCTTATGTTTCATGCTTATGTGGATAAGTGTTTATACTTACTAGATATATATGTTTGCTTGAATGATTCATGATTTATTAAAGTGAACTAAAAGGAAAGATTTTGAATACTAATTCACCCCCCCCTCTTAGTCATTGTGATTACAATAACATATAGGTTTATAGTTTTATTGGATTATAGAAGCTGTAACTTATCTTAAAATAGACATTGCTCTACCTTTTTCATTACTTGATTCGTATACTAGATTAACCTAGAATCTAACATGAAACTAGAATTTATATGTATTTTTTTAAGAATTTTAGGAGATATGAAAAATTCAAATGCTCTTGTATTAATGAGTATAGTAACTGGTCAACCAAATATTTTACTTGTTACCTCTACTAGTGTAACTTGAAAATCAACCTAGTGATTATCTACCACTGCATGAATTCTCTACTTGAAGACTTGTTGTTGGCTTGGTAGGTGTGCTCGAGACTAACCAATAATTTTTTTTTGTGGATAAATAATTGCATAATGTTCACCACCAAAATTAAAACATCCTCCTATCAGGACTTTCTATCTTGAGACTTGCCATTATTAATAAACTTTCCATTCTTATTGTTATTATGGTCCCCATTCTGACCTTTTGATCCATTATTGAATTTGATAAAACCTATAAACTTGAATTTTTTCCTTGATCCAAAGATCTTGTATCCAACATTCCTATTCCCCTTCCAAAACCTCTTCTTGAAGGATGAAAATTTTCTTTGTTGAGGACATTTCCTATGATTATCTTAGTTAGAGATCCAAAATGGATAGCCCCACCAAAGTATAATGGATTGGTACTTGGTGATGGAGGAAAAACCTAAATGATGGAAATGGAGAAGTATTTCAAACTCTAAAACTTCTAAGTAAATTATGGTTATCTATGGATCCTACCATCTCTCTGGTGAACCATCATCTTGGTGGTAAAAATTGAAAGCTAAGAAAAATAATAGCTAAGAATACTTCTTGGTAATAATTTATTTCCTATTTTAAGAGGTGATGGTTATTGAAAATCTAATTTGATAGTAAAATAAAATATTTCAAAAATATCAAATAGGGAGATATGTCTATGACTACCTTATGGTAAAAGTTCACTCAACTCCTAAAATACATGCCATAGTATCAAGGAGATGAAAGGTTTAGAATTAGGAAGCTTATTTTGGACCTAAATCCAAAGATTGACATAGATGTAAATCTCCATGGACTCTCAATGATGGATGAAATGTTTAAAAGGTAATGAAACAAGAAAAAAAATTAAAGACCTTGGTAGTGGTAAAGAGAGAATTCAACAATCATGGGAAAGGTCCTTAGTGAAGGAAATTTACATCATTTAAGAAGTTTTGGAGGGGGAATAGGAATGGTGGATAAAAAATATTTAGATCATAGAACAATTTTAAGTCTGTAGGTTCTAAAAAATTCAACAATGGATCAAAATATTAGAATGGGTACCATAATAACAATAAGAATGGAAATTTTAACAATGAGGTCAAGTCCAAAGAGAATAAAGTCCTGGTAGGAGGATGTTTTACTTGTGTTGGTGACCATTATGCCATTAAATATCCCCACAAATCAAGTAATTTCAGTCTCGATCACCCCTACCAATCCATCAACAAGTCTTCTATCAAAAAATTAATCTAGTGATAGACAACTGCTAGGTTGATTTATAAATTACACTAGTAGAGGTAATAAGTAAACACTTTGGCTACAGAATTATTGTACTTGTTGATATATGAACATTTGAATGTCTCATAGCTCCTAAAATTCTTTAAAAAATACATAGAAATGTTAGTTTCATGTTAAATTCTTGGTCAGTCTAGTATGGGAATTGAGCAGTGAAAAGGGTAAAATAATGTCTATTTGAAGTTGAGTTAGAACTTCTAGGATTCACTAAAACTATAAACTTGTACATAACCCCTCCAGGATCCTAATATGTGATAATGGGAGTCAATTGGATATGGAAGCACTGAGATAAAGTGTATTGCTTTACCAAAATAGTATCATGCCTAGATGATGAAGATTATTCCATAATTATGCAAGGATTTAAATGGGATGTTACTCTAATGTATATTTATGCAATGCAATTGAAAACAAATAAGAAGAAAGGGTGTATTCTATTTGTAGTAAAACTTGATGAAGTGGAAGAAGAAAAATAACCTAAGATAGAATATTACCATTTTCTACATGATTTTAGTGATATTTTTTTTATGAATAATAAGTACTACCACCCAAGAGAGAATTTGATTCCTCTATTGATGTTATACTAGGATCAGATCCTAAGTAAAAAAAAATCTATTGGATGATAATAATTTAGTGGCTTGAGTTGAAGGCCTAGATGAAAGAAATATTAACCAAGGGTCATATTTGACTAAGTGTATCAGCTTAGGGTACACCAATACCTTTTGTTAAAAATAAGGATGACACTCTTCAATTATGCATTGATTACAGGATTATTAACAAAGTAACAATAAAAAACAAACATCCCCTACTATGTATTGATGATACTTTCAATCAAATGTGAGGGGAAATTATATTTTCCAAAATTGACTTATGATCTGGTTATCATCAACTGAGAACTCAGGAAGCAAGCATTCCAAAAATAGCTTTTAGAACTGATTATGGACATTAAGAGTTTATATTTCTATCCTTTGAACTCATGTATTCTCTAGTAACATTCATGAATATGATTAACAATGTATTCAAATGTTTTTTGGATGACTTTTCATTATTATTTTTGGAAGATATCTTGAAATGCTAAAAGTCAGAAGAGGAAAATGTCCAGTATCTAAGATTAGTTATGTATTGACTGAGAGAACACAAGTTTTATGACAAGCTATCAAGTATGATTTCTTCCAAAATAAGTTGCATTATTTGGGATATATCATCTCGACTAATGATATTTTTGTTGACCCTAAAAATATTATTGCCATCATGAATTGGCCATCCTAAATAATGTCCATGAATTCCATAGTTTCACGGGCTTAGTTGGATACTATAGGAAATTTGTGGAAGCATTTTGAAAGATATGGAACCCAATAAATTCCTTTTAGAAGAAGAACCAAAATTTATTTTGGTTTAAAAAAATCAAGCAAATGTTTTAACTACTAAAAGAAAAGTTAACATATACACTAGTGTTTAATGCTCTTGACCCAAATGGGAACTTCATAGTGATCACAGATGCATCAAAGGATGGAATCAAAGGTGTCTTGATGTAATATTGTCATGTAGTATCCTTTTAGTCCAAGAAACTCAAGCCATATGAGTTGAAATATAATTCTCATGACTTAGAGCTAGTATCCATTATCCATATGTGACTTATGTGGTGACATTTTATATTATGAAAACCATTCGAGCTAAGAACTAATAACTTATAGTTGAAATGTATCTCTAATCAATCTAACCTTAATGCATGATAAAGAAGTTGGTTGGAATTTTTGTGCAAGTATAATTTTGATATTGAATATATTAAGGGCAAGGAAAATAGAGTAGTAGATGCCCTTAATTAAAGGAAATATATAGCTACCATGGTGATAGTAAGGAATATTTCTTGTCAATAAATTTTGATTCAACTAGCATTGGATAGATTCTACAAATAGGTTAACACTTCTCTAGAAGCTAATAGCTAGGATCATAGGTATGAGGGATATCATATTGAAGGAAGGGGACTCATTAGATTTAAGGTAAATATTTACATACCTAATTTGGGTGGTCTGCAAACCATAATATTTGAGGAGGTACATAATTCTCCTTATTTATGTCACCTAAGGGTGACTAAGAAGTTATTTGATCTTGAACAATTATATTTTTGGCCAGATCTCAAAAGATATGCCTCTAGTTTTATGATGTGATGCTTGGAATACCAATGAGTCAAGGCTAAACATATACATCCAACATGATTTTTTTATCCACATGAACCTCCAAAATATAAATGTAAAGTAATCAGTATGGACATTTTTCAAGGACTTCCCTTGTCAAATAATAAGCATGATGTAATATTGGCTATAGTGGACAAAGTCACCAAGGTTTCACACTTCATACCTAGGAAACTCACAAATGGGTGTCTAATGTTACCAAGGTAGTTTGTAAAAGAGATTATTGGATTGCATGGAATACCTGAGAATATTACTGTAGATTGGGATACTCGCATGACTTCAATATTTTGGTAGACCTTGCATGCAGCTTTGGTAACTAAATTAAGTTTCATTTTCACCTATCATCTAGAGACCAATGGATAAATAGATAGGTTAAACCATGTTTTATAATATATGTTTCAAATGTACTATATGGACCAACAATACAAATAGGAGTAATTACCTCTAGTAGATTTTGTGCACAATAATTTGCATCATTTGACTCTTGACATGGCTCCCTTTTAATCACTTTACAATGGGAAATTTTGTACTCCTCTTAGTTGGGATGATCTAGGAGATAAAGTAGTTATTGGCTTGAGATGATCCAAGATATGGAAGAATAGGTTAAAATCATTTAGAAGAGATTTTTTGAAGTTGTGGATAGGAAAAAGAGCTATGATAATAGGAAAAGAACTCATTGACTTTTTAAAGTGGGAGATAAGGTGTTTTTATGAGTGAAACTATAGAAGATTTCTATCAAGTTTGGGAAGTCTTCCAAAATAGCACGAAGATTTTTGGGTACCTTTGACATCCTTTAAGTCATTAGCCTAGTTGCCTATAGACTTGTACTATTGTTGGAACTTTTTCAACTTCATAAAGTTTTCCATATCTCTTTACTAAAGTGTTATCATGTTAATGCATCTCACTCTATTGATTGGAAAATATTGCAAGTATAGGATCCGTGAGTGGTTATTATAAATCCCTTACTAGTTATTGATACTCATAAATTGACCTTGTAGAGCATGAAAGCCTTTAAATGTAAGGTCTAGTGTGACCAGTATTCTGAGGAGAGTGTTATGTAAGAAGATTACAAGGAAGTATTAGAATCCTTTTCACATTTATTTTCTTAGTTATATTATTTTGAATTCATTGGGCCAATGTCTCTCCCAAGAGGGGGAGGATGTCACATCCCATTTTTATCTATGCAATAATTTTTATGAATATCATCATGGTGTGCATGTAGACTAGTCTGATCAAACTATGTGAGACTTGATGATATTTGTTTGGTATAATGATTATATAATTGATAAAAACCTATAGCTAACATGTTTATTGATATGTATATATATCTATATTTGGATAATAGATTAATGGGTCTTATTTAAGTGTGTAATTGTATTTCCATCCCTGCAATGAGGTAGGGTATCATCTAGGAGAGAAGGAATAGATAGGTGGTCAGGACACAAGAAAGAGATCATGTGAATAGTGAACCAATTAGCCATACAATCAAGAAGATCATTTAGTTAGTGGTTGAGTTAAGTATGTATAGTATATAATTAAACCAACAAGTATAATATGCATAATTTAATTGTGATTTAATAACCTACATAATAATGGGTTAGAATTACTATGTTTCATTAATTCAATCATGGAGAATGGGCCATGTGGGGAAAGATAAATAAATGTTTTCTCCACCATTTTAATGATTAGTCCATTAAAATGAATGTTGTCTCCACCATACTGTATGTTCCTCCACTATTGACATTATCTTTAATTAAAAATTATAATTTCCTATAATGGAAACAAAATGGAAAATATTTTTAATAAAAAAAATAAACTTAGTGCCTCATAATGGCCAAAAGGAGAATAATGGGAGTTATATGCTTTCTCAATGGATGAGATTTACAAATAATCCTTTGATGGATAAATGGGGGTAATAAATCTAATTGGAGAGGAAGTTTTAAATCTTGTGGAGTAAAATATGGGGTAGATAATTTAAGGACAAATTTTCAATATTAGTATTAGATCTAGGTATTCTTATTCAATGGTAGTTTAGATCCCTATAGAAGGAATCAACATAATGTATGAGATATAATGTCTAAATCTAGTTTAATTTAACAATTAAATTAAAGAATGATAATTTTAAAAGGATAAATATATCATAGATAATTTTGAGTCAATTTATTATAGGAAAAAAAACATATATGAGAACAATCTAGTTATCCTTGGAAATAAACAAGATATAATCTATGTGAATAACTATTGGCTTGTAAGATTTATTCACCTGGTAGTAAAGTGAAACTAAAATAAATAACCCAACTATGATAAAAATTAACCATTTGGTATTGTGTAGACACGATGACAAATTACTTGGGTGTTATGGGACACCTAAGTAACACATTGTCTCAAAAACTCATATGATTGATCTTAAACAAACCAGTAAAAATGAAAACATCTAGGCCCAACAATTGTTAGATGACTAGGTTGAGGAGACGTTGGGATGAGAATTGTTAACTTTCAGAAATGTGACTAAGAGAAGGGAGGGGGTCCTAATAAAACCCACATAAAACTCTAAATCTCTAAAAGATTTAGATTTAATAAGGGGGACATGGCTAATCAAGTCTTACATCCATAGTTAGTGTACGCATGTGGTGTACATTAGGAATTATAATTTAGTTCATGTCTCATATCACAGTCACATTCGTAAGAAGCTACATGGAGTAGCTATGAAGTGGACATGTTTGTAAATTATCTCCTTTTATTATTTGAACCCATATCTATCATTATCATAAAGGTTAGGGCCACTCTCGATGAATGAGAGGTATGTAGAGGATATTAAAGGCTTTGTGCTTGGAGTTAAAGATCTCTATGATAATTTCCCTCCCTAAATCTACATAGTTTGTCATTGGTCATGGATGTTCTTCTGCTCAACCCAATGCAAGAAAAGGAAAAGGATTTTAAATAGTATGTATTTCTTATTCATGAATGTAAACATTGATGTAAGCTAATTATTTGTATTTGTATATGATTTGTAACTAAATTCCATTCCAAAATCTCTTATTATTGTAAAGATAATCAATTTTCATTATTTTATTTTATTACTAGTATTATTGTCATATTGAATCATTTAAGAAGTATTTCAATTACAAATAAAAGAACTGTATTGTTAAGGATGAACTCTCTTATTATATTGTTAAATCATTATAGTTTCATAAGATTGTGAAAATTTAAAGATACTAACAAATTATCTTTCTTAAAATTTTCACAATCATATCAAACTATAATGATTGAATATTGTAATAAAAGACTACACCCTTAACTACAGTTCTTATATTTGTAATTAAAATACTCCTTCATTGATTCAAGACTATAATAATACCACTAATAAACTAAATGAAATTGATTATCTTTATAGTAATAAGATATTTGGAATAGAATTTAGTTACATAACTTTTACAAATACAAATTATTAACTTACATCAATTTTTGCATTCTTGAATAAGAAATACATATTATAAGGTGATTGTTTCCTTTGTTTGCACTAAATTGATTAGAAGAATATATAAGACTGACAGTAAGTCATGTAGAGGTAGGTAGGGAGAGTATCATAGAGGGATTTTCCTCCAGCAATAGATCCTTTTGAATCCCCCACTCACCTCTCATCCATCAAGAGTGGCCCTTCCCTTCATGATAACGATAGATATGAGTCCAAAGACAAGAAAGAGATCATTTTCAAACTATGTCAAATTTGCTTCCATTCTACACATCTTCTTGTGAGTATGACTATGAATTGAGATAGGAATTAAATTAAAATTATTAATGTACCCTATAGGTGTACATTGCTTCCATAGTAAAACTTGATTTATCAAGTTCTCTTTGTAAAATCTGACCAACTAGAGAAACTTAATTTTGTGTGAGTCTAATTAGGATACCCTCCTATCTCTTAGACATTACATCTTGTTGTCCACTAATCTACCCCCTAGGTCTCCCTAACCTGGTCATCTACTAGTTACTTAGGCCTATACAATTATTATTTCTACTTTTATTTTGATCAATCATATGTTTAATCAATACCACACTTTAATTGGGTGTCCCATACCACCAATGTAATCATCATCTTGTCTACACAATGTTGAATAATAGATTTTGGCAAAATTAAGTTTTTTTTTAGAATTCCACTTTGTTAACCAATTATATTATTCTTGAATAGGTAATCTATGACTCAATTTCATACTTGGATTTCCCATACCACCCATTTAATCATCGTCTTGTCTATACAATGATGAATAATATATTTTGGAAAAATTAAGTTTTTTCCACAACTCCACTTTGTTAACCAATTATATTATTCTTGAATATGCAATCTATGACTCAATTTCATAATTATTATCATTCTATGATATTATTTTAATGATATAATTCACTTTTAGTAAGTCAAGTTGATTTATATTCAAAACTTATATCCATGTTTTTTGTCTAAATTTAAAAAGGGTAAATGTCTCATTACTAGTTTGTTTTACAATATGAAATATTCCTTATAATCCCATTCTTTTTACAAGAGTACATATCAGAGATAATGATAACTATTTAATATATGTTGACTAAATCTCCATGATTCAATTTGAAAAATATAATGTGAATGCTCATCATTAAAGTATTTCCTCTATTAATCAACGTACTCTTTAGAGTCTCATTTAACTATTTGAGAGTTATATGTATTATTTCCAATAATGTGTTATGGTTTGTAAACGACTAGATACTCCACATTATTTATTCCAATTAGATTTCTCTATTAAAATTTTACAATAAATTTGAATCTTATGACTCCTCAAAATATCCATATACTATGTAATTAACTTCGACCCACATGTGAGTCTACTATATCTACATTTTCACAATTGTAATGGATAGAAGAAGAATTATTATTGTAAAAGGATCGATTACTCATAATTCTAGTAAATCAACCCTTTTATGTTTTCACAAAACAATTTTGATATAGTCCTCATCTCCTTATTTTCATTCAAACATACTCAAGGCTAGATTAAAACTACCTATCATACTAGAACCCAAGGAAATATATCTATGTATTTTATTTCTTGTCTTCCTACAAGATTTTCCAATTTTATTATTGGCTTAAAATACACTCATTTTTTTATGTAAGATTTAATATCATGGGTATTACAATAGGAATGAAACACTATAACATTTAAAATCAAATAAGAAGTAATTTATTTTTCCAAACATTTTGAATTATGCCATGTTACCACTAAGAAATACTACCTTTAAACCCATCATATGAATTGCCTATTGTGGTGTTACAATCCTAGTATAAAAAAGAAAAATAGTAAGTATAAAAGGAATATAAATATACTTGTATATCTTGCATAATGGGGTGACACATTAACAAAAATCCAAAATGGGACACTAGAAAATGTAAAAGAGATTATATATGAATTTATTTATAGCTTGCCAAAAACATCATCCTTGATCATTAATAAAATAAAAAAAACCATTCAAATTAAAAAATGCATAGTCTTATATTAGCTTGGTATGCTTATTTAAAGAGACTCATTAAGAATAAATTCCTTAATCTAAGTGTTTATCAACATTACAAAATAATAAAACAATTCTTATGCAAGTTGCTCCAACTGTAAATGTTAGATATAACTGATTTCAAATTGGGATATTATTATTTTTTATTTATGAGATAATTTGATTTGGAATAAATTATCATTTTGATGTTTTCATTCTATATTTATACCTGATATTGAAATAAATACAATAGTTTGACCTTCTTAAGTTCAGATAGGTGATCTTAATTATATACATTTGATCTTCCTAAGATATACAACTATGGTAGGACATGCTAAGATATTAACCTTAATAATATAAGTTTGAAGCATTATAGGATGAATGTAGAAGTAGAAAGACTAATTAGAACACCGTTAGTCCTCTAATAATTAATTAGTCTTGTTTATGACTATGTAATATATTTTATTTCCATAAAATATATTAATCTTGTTTCCACTTCATCTAATTCAGATGAAATTATTGATAAGCTAATTATATATATCTAAATAAAATAAAATAAAGTGATGCTATATTTCCAAGATTATGCCCAGCTCAAGGTTCAACTAGGTTAATAGGAATAAAAGTCATTCTATCTATGATTACAAATTAATAATCCCTTCTAAGGCATCTCCCTATATAAATTTGACATGTAAGACATATTTTATTGGTTTTTTTATTTTTTATTTTGAATTTGCTAAATTTTAATAGTTGAAAAATGTACTACACTATAATTATTGAACTATGGATCTTTAGTCAGTCATAATTTTATATTTAAATGAGTGATCTTGTAGGTTTCAGGTATCTAGAAAAATCCAAACAACCAAGTAGAGTAAATGTATATATATTTTTTCTTCAAATTTACATGAAATGGAAGAAAATTAATGGAATAAATGAGTTTCCATAGACATTCCAACAAGTATTAGTAGTATCTAAATCATGGTAACTTCCAGATATCAATAGGAAGAAAACTAATAAGTTTCATCCTCAAAACTTAATCATTGTCTAAATACATTGGGCCTTCTCTCAACCCTAAAAAAATTCATATTTCATTATACTCATTCATGTTTTAGGAGGAAAATATTACCATAAATACAACTCATTCATTATTCTGAGTTCTTCAGTAATATTTAATATATTATTTAAAAGAATACTTGGATTTGATGTTAATAATGGAACACTTTCCTCCATGAGTTTTCTAACTCTTGTTTTCCTCTGTAACTTTTGAAAATTCATTTTTAGTAAGATTGATTTCCCCCATTACTCTTTCAAAGGAGTATTTATAAATATCCTCCACTAAGTGAGCATGTAACTTGCATTACTCTCTTTATGGCCATTATGAAGCACTAGGTTTATTTTTCTATTAAAAATATTTGTATTTTTGTTGCCATTATAATTAATTATAATTTTTAATTAATAGGCAATGGAAGTAGTGGAGGGACCATACAATATGGTGGAGACAAAATTCATTTTAATGTATGAATAATTAATATGGTTGAGAAAACATACATAATGTTTTTTAATTATTTTAGTTTTCTTATGCCCATTTTACATGTTTAAATTAATGAAACTTAGTAATTTTAACCCATTAATTTGTAGGTTCTTAAATATTAATATAATTAAGCATAGTATACTTGTTGGGTTACATAGTTATTATGCATACTTACCTCAACTACTACTAAATTATCTCCCTAGATCTATGGCTAATTGGTTCACCATTCACATGATCTCTTTCTCACCTCCAAAACACCTATCTAGTCCTTATCTCCTCAATGATACCTTCACTCATTGAAAGCCTAGAAAGACACATGTTACAATTTCACACTCAAACAAGACCTATTATTACATTAACCAAATACACACTCACACACACACACACACACACACACACACACACACACACACACACACACACACACACACACACACACACACACACACACACACACACACACACACACACACACACACACACACACACACACACACACACACACACACACACACACACACACACACACACGCATATCAATAAACTTTAAAGGAAAACATTTTAATAATAGATAAGTTACTTAAAAATCATGATAAATATTAAATGTCCTGAATTCTAGATCAAGACTAGAATGCATAGCATGTCATGTCAACATCGACAAACAATAATCACATCATAGATAAAAATGGGATGTGACATCCTCCCTCTATTGGGAGAGACATTAAGATGATGGCTAATAATAAAATAACCAAGCAACTAACTGTAAAAAAGATTTGAAAACTTTATCATATGTCTTACCAAGTAGCACTCTCCTTAGAATATTAGTCCTACTGGACCTTAGACTTGGAGACATCCCTATTTTAAAAAATTAGTTTACAAGTGTCAATATCCCATAAAGGCTCTACCAAATACACTCATAGATTCAGGTCCATCAATGTTTTCCAAATGGGAAACATTACCACATATGGAGTGCATGAACAATAGTTATTAGATTTAAGTCATGTAACTTTATAGGATAATGCATATGAACTAAGTTTTATATAACATCCATTCAATCCCATGAAACTATGGATCTAAGTGAAAATTTAAAATAAATTATGAATATTTTACATATTAAATAAATACCATGAGTCCAAAAAAATTATGTAACACCATCAAATACAATAAAGTATGAGAAATTACCCAAACACTTATACATATAGGTGTAATACTAAGCACACCATCACAAATATAGCACCTAGTGGTTTATAATTACACATGGGAAATTAGTCAATCGATCTCTTTCCCCTTAAGTGTGACACTTTTGTCTAGTATCTCTCCAAGAATCATCCTGAGTAATTGATGACTCTATATTAAATTTGAGCCATCCTCTATGTCATTTTTATAATGAACTAGTATCTGTAATATTCCTTCTTAGACACAATTATCTTGCATGTCCAATCTCTCTACAGTAGTTGTAGAAGACTATAGGCTACAATCCATGACCTTAATTTCTCACTACACCACTAGTTCTCTCGAGTAAAAACCATACCCCACTCTTTATCTTGCACCATTTTCTACTAATACAACACTTATATTCATCTCCTCATTCTGATGATTTTATGTGAATAATGCTTGTCATCGTATCATCATAAATCACCTTGGAAAGTGGGGATTTTCTTCATGGAAACTTGAAAATTGTTCATCTTCAGTAGACCTCAAGTTAGGCTCACCTACAGAACATCTAGTGACATAAAACTCACATCTTCTTCACTAAGGTTGAGGCTAAAGTAGTGGATCCATTAGTTGTTATTTACTAAGTAAATATTCCATGAGATCCATCACTCGGTTCAGAGTTTGAAAAAAATTCATGTTCACATTATATATCATAGGAGGAGTTAGTAGTTGTTGATTTTCCCCACTTACATTACCATTGTTTCCATATTCCACTATTCTCAACTTTTTCACTTATCTTCAATGTTAAGACCTTGCCAAAAATAAGTGTCGATACCAAGAACCTAAATCATATTGCATACTTGTCCACAAACTAATGGGTTAACTATCCTACTTGATCATTATTCCTTGGTGATTCATCATTCATTATACTAATCAAATAGATCTTATGACATCATTAATTTCATAGAATAGGCATGCTACTTGGAAAGGTCATGTCCACTCACCTTTTAGCATGGACACTTAATCCCAAGTAAAATGGTTATCTGAAAAAAAAGTATGTGTGATCACACATATGATAATTACCTCATCACATAATTATTATGTTATACCCAAAATTAACATACATTTTATCAATGAATCAGGTCTTACATTAACCATAATAGATTTGTGATTACATCAAAATAATTTTACATAGTACACTTACAATGTTTCAATTCTATCACCTCTCAATGTCCTCATGTGGATAGTGTTTTATTGAATGTCTATTGTGCCTTCCCCACCTTTCCAATGGTACTCCCATGTTACTATCATGGGTCACCAATATTCATGTTGGAAATGCTTTACTTGGTGATTGTTGCATGTCGTCATTCTCTTCATTTAATCAACTTTCTGTTGATGCCATATTTAACTAGGGCTGTGTCTAAAGCTATATGCAATAAGAGGAATCATAAATATTTAGTAATTGAATGGTTATTTGTATATTTTTGTTTTGGGGGGTTTTTAATGTCTTAATGATTTCTTGATTAAAACCTTATTGGAATCAAACTATGCAACTCTGCTAGAAATAAACACATGTTGTAGAAATGAAATTGATTGCTAGAAATAAACACACATTGTAGAAATGAAATTGATTGCTAGAAACAAATACATGTTACAAGAATGAAATTGATTTCTCAAAACAAACACACGTTACAAGAATGAAATTTAATCTAAAATGCTTGCAGGAACAAATTTACAATAAATCTCAACTTTAAAGAGTTGGAAGCATTTATAACTTTAACAGAGTTACCTATTTACTTCTGCAAATAGAAATATAAATACCGACAAAATGAAGATCTTGGTTCTTTGGAGGAGTGGGCCCTTGCTCTGCCTAGAAAAAGATTTGAAAAATTCAATTTGATTTCAAAATAGGAATGGCTATTTCATTGATAAAATGTTCTATATTAAAAATGTACTAAGCTATCCTTTTTTTATATTCTTCTATATATCTATCCATATATATTTTTACTAAATTCCCAGGTCTATATATATAGATTCTTTGATGGTTGTAATTATTTCATAGATACGATGGAACTAAATCATGCCTAGAATACATGTTGAATCAAGATGTGGCTGGATGTCTAGCTCTGTGATAATTGTCTTGATTTTGTCAGTTTAGAAAATTAGGAATCTATTCCTGATTTAATGGGATCATTGATCTTGATAGATCGCCATCCATTTGGAATAGATCCTCATCAGTTCCATTTTTAGCCACAAAAGTTTTGGAGCTTATCTAAAAGAGTACCAGAGCTAAATATAGAGTTTCAGAGCTAAGTCCAAAAATGTGACAACTTGAAATAGTATGGATTTTCATAACTAACTGTGATGGTTTCAAAATAGATTCTATAGGTTTCAAAACTAACTGTGATGATTCTAGAATAGATTCTACAAGTTTTAGAACTAATCAAAATTAAGTCCAATGCTTCCAAAAACATGCAATCCACTTCATATTTGTTTGTTAGCCTGATGATGACCTATTTTATTACAAAACTAAAAAAATTCAACACACTTGATAGGAATTATAGGGCTTTTAAAATGTTAGAATCACAATCAACAAAATATGGATAATCACATCCTAAGTCATCTCAGATCAAAATAAAAGTTACAAAATGCAATCAAACATAATAAAAAGAGAGAGTAAGATGAGGTCATTTATTATACATTTATTGGGCATATCCTAGCCTCATCATTTCCCCCATACTTACTTGTTTGTAAGTCCATTTACAAACTTCATTCTTAAAATTCAAGATTGTATATCCTACATTCCATTTAATTGCTCAGATCAAATGGCTGAAAATAAATATCCCAATGCTTTGACTTAGAAGTACTATACCCTGCTCCTGCTTATAATTTTCTTTCTCATTCCTCAAACTAAGTGGGATGTTGAGGTTTTCTATTTTGTGAAGGAGATATGGGGGTGAGAAGTAGATGTGGCCTTGTCCGCATTCCTATCCATATGCTCAGGGGAGTTTCATAAATATGGGGAATTATTGTGCATAAATCTTTTTCCCTTTCTAAACTCCAGATCAAATTTGAAGGGGATATTACTTCCCTTCTTTTCAATGCCATTGGGAGAAATTCCCATCTTTCTAAGCATGCATCATAGATATTATCAAAATTTTCCCTTTCATAAGTGGTGAAGACATCCATGCTTTGTTGTAAACTGAAAAGATAAGGTCCCTTGAATTTATCATTAAATTCATGGGATTGGAAATATGTAGCAAAGGTAGATGGATTACCATAATTAATTCTCATATAGAGATTGGATGAACTAGCCTTTGACCAATGCTTTGACTCCCTTTCTTTCCATGCAATCTGATTTTGAAGAATAGAGACAAATGCATTAAGCTAGATTTCTCCTACATACAAATTGATCATAAAACTTGTATTTCTTTCTAACATAAAATTATAGAGGTAAAATTCACAAAGAAGGTTTTTATATTCTATATTAGCTAAGGAGTAGGAATCCAAGAAATCAACTTCATCTTTTATTTCATGTGGAAGGCCACATGCTATCCTTGCCAACTACCAGTGAATGAATTTTTCCTCTAAAAACATGATATAAATAGGAGAAGGTTTTCTAAATGCAAGCAACTTCTCACTCATCATACAAACTATTTGTATTTTCACAAGACATTTATACTTATCATTTTCCTCATAGAATTTGTCTTCCCATTCTTTCCTTGATTTCTCTTCTTCTACCAGTTTGCCTTTCAAGTCTGTATTGGATGCTTTGATTTCACTAAGTTCTCTGCATGTGTCATCCCATAACTGCTTAAGTGGTAAATAAGTCAATTCAGTCTATGCAAAGACTATTGACACAGAGGTCTATCTTGTACATTTTCCCTCATTTTCCTTTAGTTGCCTTTTAGTTTTTGTTAATTCCTCATTCTTGGCTGTGAACTGGTTTGTTAATTTTACAAGGAGCATTTCTTTCTATTCTAACTTGAGTTTGAAGAAATTCAATTCCTCATCCTTTTCCTTGATAATGAGTTTTACTCTAGATAGAAATAGAGCCTATTTAATCTGCTGGTTTTGTTCTTATTTGCTCTAAATTAATAATAAATTCTCTTACCAGGTCATCATTGTATGTGGGAAATTTCCTTAGAAAATCCAGCCATCCTACCTATTGAAAGATATTTGCTACTTCTTCATCTGCAAGGAATTGGGTATCATTGTGTGGTTTTGACTTCTTTTTTATTCCCATGATTCATTTTTTTTTCTTTTTCTTGCTTTTGAATCTTTCATAGGTGAGCTGAAAATTGCTTTTTTGTATCAGCAAAATTGATGATTATGGCTACAGAACTAGCAGATTCAGTTGTTGGTTTGGTGAATTTGGTTGCAAAATTATTCTACTCAGTTTTAGAACTACTGTACTAAGCTATAAAATAGGCAGATTCGGTAGCTTCAATCATAAGAATGATTTTTTATTATTATCCACCAACTCATTCCATCATCAATATCCTTCTCATGATGTATAATAGATGACTCATCATACTAATCTTTATAAATCAAGTCTAATCACTCATGCAAACTTTCATTAAACCTTTAACAAGTTAAAAACATAGTTACCATCCTTGATGATGTAATCCCTCCATCATGCAGACACATCATCCTTAGAAAATGGTTAGAAAATAATTAGAATTTAAAAAAGTTTTATTTGAATTTGCCAAGATCAACCATCATCACTGATTTTCAATTGATCTCTATTATTTATTTATTTATTTATTTATTTTTATTTTTTATTTTTTGGGAAGAGAATGTCATTTATTGGTTTTCATTCTCTTCCCTTTATTTTGGATCTTTTGATCTGATTATTTGATCACTTTAGAAGAAGTGGGTTCTTCCATATGATCAAATTCTTTGTTTTCTTCAATCTGCTTCAAGAATTCATCCTTAGTAGGAGGCTTCCTATAAAGTTTTAACCTGTGTCCATTGACCAAGAGTATTCTTCTACTGCCATCAATGGGAAGTAACTAGATAGAACCATTGTCAAATATCTGCTTGATTTGATAAGGTCCCAACAATCTAGTTCTTAATTTACCTTTGAATTGTTGATACTTAGAATCAAATAGTAATGCCTAGTCTCCTACTTTGAATTATATTTCCTCGATATGTGAATCATGCCATTACTTCTTTTGACCTTGGATTATCTTTGTCTGGTGAAGTGCTTACATTCTAAATTCATCTAATTCATTGAGTTGAAGGATTCACTCCTTTTGACCTACATCCAATTCAATTCCTACCTTAGTTGTTGTCCTTAATGTCTATAGTTCAAACTCAATAGGCAACAAGGGCTTTTCCCCATAGACTAACTCATATGGTGAAAACCTTATTGTGGTTTTCCAAGTTGTATTATAAGCCTAGACAGCTTTAGGTAGTCTTTTTACCCAATCTCTTCTTTTAGATTCAACTATTTTAGTGAGGATGTTTTCTAATTATCTATTTGTTACTTTAACTTGTCTATTTGTGCTTGCGGGTGATAATGAGATGACTTCCTATGATTGATCTGATAATACATTGTGAAAGACTGGATCATATTGGACATAAATTGTGGTCCCTAGTCTGAAACTAAGATTCTTGATGCTCCAAACTTTACCATAATTATGTGCCAAATAAAATCATCAACTACTTCGTCAGTGGCATTTGATAAAGCTTGCACTTTTACCCATTTTGTTACATAATCAGTACACACAAGAATATGCTCTTTTCCTTGTGAAGGACGATTAAAAGTTCAAACAAAATCCAATCCCCATCTCTCAAATGGTTCAATTGTTACTTGTGGTTACAGAGGCATTTTATTGGTAATGGTTGGTTGTCCCATCCTTTGACAAGGGTCACACCGCCTGATATATCTCTTCACATCTTTGTACAAAGATGGCCAATAGTAACTTGTGCCAAGTGTCTTGTGAACTATTCTTTTCACTGAATAGTGTCCTCCACTTGGTTCATCATGACATGCCCAGAGGATGTAAAAAAATTCATCTTCTCTTACACACCTATGTAAAATCAAATTAGGACCACATTTAAATAGCATTTCATTTAACTATTTGAACTGTGCACTAGTTTTGATTAATTTTTTAATTTTTTTTTTTTGCAAAATAAGGAGGAAACTTCCTTGTTGCAAGATAATTTTCCATGTAAGCAAACCATGGTGTGTTAGATGAAATAATAAACAATTTTTCATCTGGAAAGTTATCTTTGACTAGATCATGCTTTCCTGTGCAGGTCAATCTTGACAAGAAATCAGCCAACACATTAGATTTTCCTGGATTGTCCACAATGGTAATATCAAATTCTTGTATAATTAATGACCATCTAATTATTATACCTCCAACCACATGTTTTTTCATTAAATATTTAATTATTGAGTGATCTGTATGTATAAATATCTTATACCCTATAATTTAGTGTCTAAATTTATTGATTAGACAGATCACATCTAGAAATTCTTTTTCAGTGGTAGTGTAATTTCTTTTAGTGGGAGTATGATATAGTAAATAGCATACATTCTTCCTTCTTCATCTATCTATCAGGTATCAGTTTGGATGTGAAAAGGTTTCTCCCAATTAGGTCCTTGAAATATTGGGTTAGTTACTAATTTCTCTTTTATTTCTTCAAAATCATGTTGACATTGTTCATCCCAAATAAATTCACAGTCCTTGGTAGGTAATTTAAACATGGGGGCAGCAATTTTACTAAAATCCTTGATAAAATGCCTATAATATCTAGCATGTCCTAAGAATGATTTGATATATGTAGGAGTTTGAGGAATAGGCAAGTCTGAGATAATCTTGATTTTGTTTTCATCAACCTAAATTCCTCTTTTTGAAATATGGTGCCCTAATATGATCCCCTCATCAACCATCATCAAACATTTATCATGACTAAGAGATAAGTGATGTTCACATATTGTTAATACTCTGTCCAAATTTTTTAAGGCATCATCAAATGTATCTCCATACACAGTAAGGTCATCCATGTATAGATCCACACAATCATTTGTTAGGTCTACAAAAATTGCTAATACAACTCTTTAAAAGGTTGTTGGAGCATTACATAGTCTAAATGGTAGTGCCCTGTAAGCAAAGGTACCCCATGGACAAGTAAATGTAGTTTTGTCCTCATTCTCAGCAGCAATTTTGATTTAATTGTATCCACCAAATCCATCCAAGAAGGAAAAGTATTGTTTACCTAAAAGATTGTCTAAGACTTGATCTATGAATGGTAAGGGAAAATAATCTCACAAGGTGGATTTGTTTAGTTCCTTATAGTATGTTGTTTCCAAAACCAACTTATCTCATTTTGGAAGCAACCCCCCCACGAAACTTGTCCGTTTCGTCTTGTCTCTCTAAGTTCATTTTTAGGACGTTTCCGTAGTAGGTTTTCATCTTGATCAGATCGGGAAATGGTTACTATCCCGTTGAGACCAAGTTTCCCCTTCCCCTTTTCCTTTTTCTCCTCTTTCCGGAGTTAGTCTCCCTTGCTTTTTTCCTGCAAGGGCGGTGATTTTTGCCACCCCTATATTTTTCCTGCAAGGGCAGCGATTTTTGCCACCCTTACACGTCTCAGTTTCCGTGCAAGGCATTAATGGCCCTGTGCGGCAAGTTGTTGGGGTTGGTTTTTCACCCTATATAATCCGATTTGGGCCTCACTTCTTCTCACTTCTTCCTCCTCCCCTCCTGTCTCTTGCACCTGAGCGCTCCAAGTGACTTTGCGAAGTGCCAACTCACAGATCCGACTTTGTGGCGCACGCGTTTTCCAGGTAGGGTTTGTTTTTAAGTTTTGTTTTTATTTTTCCTCTTCTTCCTAGCTTAGTTGTTTCCTCTTTGTTTTTCTTTTTATCTTTTCTTTCCTCTACCCCGCGGCCTCGTAAGGGCGGCACTTCCTTGCCACCGTTCCACCCGGGTTTTTCCTCACGCAAGGGCGGCGATTTTTGCCGCCCCTGCTTTTTCCTTCTTTTTTCAACTAACTCCCAAATTTTTTCTGGGTTGTCCTTTTCAAGCTTTTTCTTCCTCATTTTCCATCTCTTTGCCCATCCTAGCCTTTTTAAGTGACCTCCTGTAACCTATGTCACTTAAATTGCTCTCCCCCTCTCTCACTCTCCTTTCGACTATGGCTGCAGCACCTTCAGTAAGCTCCTGCACGCCTGATCCCGTCCAAACAAGATCATCCCCCATGATGGAAGCATCTCCTTCAAAGGCGAAGATGATGAAATACAAATACCAGGGTGTCTTCTCGCTCACGACAATCACCTCGAATGTCGATGACATTTGAGACACTGAGATCGGCCACGTAGATATGGCCGAATTCCTGAGACAAACCAAAGCAACAAATCCCAGCATTAGGATAAAAAGAATTATCGAGAGCAACATCCACCTGGTGGCCGCCTTCCCAGTAGCAGCCCATCATGCAGAGTTCATCCTTCAATGCACGCACTTCTACGACAAAGAGACCAGATCAGTCTCAAACGCCAGTGGCAGCATGATCATTCGGTTGGACCCCGAATTTATCGACAAAGTTTTTCTATGTCCACCAGCCACCGAAGTAACCCAAATTGACTTCGAGAATGCGCAGAGGGAGTATGACAAAGACCTCGAGAGGGCAAAGAGGGTCATAAACCATAAGTGGTTAAAAACCCCAAGGGCCAGCCTATCTAGATGGCTGAAAAGCTTCCCCAGAAATGACTTCATTGAAGAAGTTGGTGACTTAATCACCCTCCTCAGCAGAGTACGGAGCCTCCCGTCCTCTTCACAATTCCATGAATGGATGTATCCATTCATTAAGATCATCCTGTAAGGCAAATAGGCCATCTTCTGGGGAGAAAAGATCAGCAACGCTATTCATGAGCAGCTGACCAGGGTACAAACCTCCTTCAAATTCTACATGACCTCGTACCTGGTCTACATAGCTGCTGCCATGCAATCTTTCCTAGGTCTAACAACAGAGGGGGATAGGAAGACCACCCCATTCTATTCATACTATCCGCAGCTGACACTTCAAGGGTCGACATGTCATTTCAGGTGAGTGAATGATGCATTCTTTGTCGTGTTTCTATGTCTCTTCGATCCTCAATTGGAACAGAAGAGAATATCAGACGAGGCTTGGACAGTAGTGAACAGTTTTGGCTGCATGCTCCTCCAGTTCTCTACATTTTCTTATCTCTGGGTGGGTTTCTATCAAGGATACCCTTATATGGTCCCTAGATTCCCTTCGGACAGGTTGGTCCTAATGGAGCTTTGCCGACAATTGGCCATCGTGCACTCAAAACAGATGGAGCTTAAGAGACCTGGTTTCAAGTTTCCTATCCAGATTGGCAGATTTTCCATTGCTACATCGACTAAAGCCAAGGTTATGGAAATAGAGATGCAGATGGTTACTATCAAATCATTCAAAAGGCGGGAAAATTTTGATTACAGGGGAGTCAGAGAGACAATCTGAAGGAAGACTCAGTTCCACGAGCCCATGATTGAGGACATTTGGGTGGATTTGAGGACAGCTGAAGAGGTAAGGAAAATGGACTATTGTCATCTCACGCTAGAGCAAATAGAGTACCTCAGGCTTGCTGAGATCCCTTTAGGGTTGGTTGATGATGGGAATATCATGAACAGTAGATATTTGACAGACAAGGTCACCGGTTCCCCTCTTCCTCTGATTAACTGGTCTCAAAAAGAGTTGACTTCTCTAAGGAAAAGATTCGAACCAGTATTGGCTAACACTAATAGTTGGTTGGCAGCAAATGGAATCACCCTAAAAGAGTTCATCACAGGGTCAGAGGCTGAATACCAAGCAGAGATGAAGAGAAAGGCAGAAAGCTGAACCAAAAACAAAGATGACGTCCCTTCATCTTCTAGACCTCACAAGCCTAGGATCGTCTTTGTATCCAAGAAGCCTAGGTCAGCACAAGAGCCTGAGGCAGTAGCCGAGGGAACCAAAGAACAAAGTCCCAGGGTAAAGGCAGCTCAACCAATGGGGTCAACGGAACAACCTTCAGAATGACCAGGTGTTGGGTCTCCAACCTCAACGGGATAAGTGCGGTCGATCCAGAGCTCCTCTCCTCCTCCTCAATCTCCTACGGTGCCCACTTCTCCTATCTCTCCCATCAGTGTTCCATCTTCCAGAGCCGCTTCCCCTTCCAAGGTTGTTTTTGGTGATCCACAAGATCCTCCAGCAGGTTCACCTCACTCTTCTGCATCCATTTCAAGTTTATCATCCCCATATTTCAACCTGCCACCAAGCCCTGTGCCTAATCCTGAATCAACAGTTGGTACAGTCTCGCCGGTCACTCCAACTACGACTACTGTCACCACCAGTAGCGTGGAAGCTGCTACCATGACACCGGCAGAGGTAACTATTGTTACAATAGGTACTTCTCTCCCACCTTGGATGTCTGCTTTCACACCAAAGAGAAAGAAAAGGGCCATCTCCCCAGAAGAATTCGATTTCGGCAAGATAGTGCCAGCCAAAACAAAAGCTCCCAAGAAGCCAAAAATCCTCTCCAAGTTGGTCGAGGAAAAGGGGCAAAGTTTTCTGGAAATTGCCAAACCCCCACAGGACGCAACCCTTGAGGGTTTTGAAATGAGTAGTTATTCCTTTTCTCGTGTTGAACTTGGCAAGGTTACACACGAAGGTGTGAAGAGTGATCTTCAGTCGGCAATGGACATTATGGTCCAAAAATTTGACAAGGAAAAAGAGATGAAGGATTTTTATAAAGCCAAGGCTGAGTAGTTAACGGCAGTAATCAGAAGATTCACCATCCCACCTGAAGTAGCAACTCCAGAGGCCTTTTCTGTGGATGATTTAGTCATTCAGAAAGCTAAAAAGACTTATTTAAAGGGAAAAGTAATGGAGGAATATATTGACAGAATGCACAATCAAGGAATCTCTCTGCTATTTGAGGTTGCAGAAAGAACAGGGAAAATGAAGAAGTTGAAAGCTCAGGTAGACAGTTTTGTCTCTTTTACCTCTCAGGAGATTGACGGCTTGGAGAAAGATCTCGATAGATGGAAGGAAATGAAAGATCTAAAAAAGAGTACCCTGATATCTATCAGTGTCATCCCCAACAAGGATTCATATGTTGAGATCAAGGAGGTGATGATCTTCAAGATCCAGGTACTCAAAGATCTAATTGATGATCTCAAAGCTTTTAAAGAAGCTAGTGATAAAAGTGATCTGAGCTTGTTGAATAAATTAGAAGAGCTGCCCTGCGACTTGACCTCTAAGGATCATCAGTTCCTTCCAGCAGATGAAATGATTTAGAATTTCATAGGGATGATCCAGAGGGATTTCAAAGGAGCGTCTTTCTCCATAACTTCAGTAGACAGCGTTCTGGATGCTCAGTTGACTTTGGAGAATTCAAAATCCAGGTTAACTGGCCACTCTAAAGCCATCACAGCATTGAAAGACGCACTAATCAGATCAAGGGTCATCTCCAAAAATGCAGTTGCACTGGACAGCGTAGAAATTCAGGCATCAATCACCATGTATGATGCCCATTTGAAGAGATCTGGCAGCAAAAATTGACACTCTCCCTCTCTTCTTCTATCCTTATGCATTTCTATTTTGTGCAGAATGCATGCAATTTTGTAACATGTAATTACGAATTAAATATTTTGGAAAATATCTAAAAGTCAAAGATGAGTCATCTTTGACCAAGATATTTTATTCTTATTTTCTGGTTTTGAGGATTTTCTCCCTATATATAGTGGAGACCTCATTTGTAATTGGATCTTGAAAAAAATAGAGAGCAAACACTCTGCTGAAATTGAAGTAACTTTTGAGACTTTGTGCTCAGATTTGTAAATCAGATTTTGTCAAATGAATGAGAAGCAAGTGATTTAAGACTTTGTGTTGAAGTTATCTATGTCATCTAAGAAATAGTTTCTTATGTACTCTTTCCTGATAACCTCTTGTTTATCTGACTTAATAAGCAAAGTGAATGTGTTGATATTATCTAAGGGCACTTTTTGAGGGTAGAAGATAGACTTTGTGCTACTTTTACTTTTGAGATTCTTTTATCTTTGATAGTTTCAGGTGAAGACTTTGTGCTTCACTTTACTCTACGATTGTACTTGTTCTGGATCCGTGAAGAAGCTACGAAAGACTTGGTGTTTGCGTGAGCGTTCTTGTGACTTTGTTACTTCAGGTAATCTCTTGCTCTTCGTTTGATACCATTCCTGAAAGAAGAGGAGTGTTGTTAGCTTTAGATCAGGGATTTTCCTCTTTTGTCCTTCATACGTTACTTCTGAAAAAAGAGAAGTAGATGCTGTTCTACCCCCCATGTGTTATTTTCTGCTTAATTATATACATACTTATAGTAGGCAAATACTGATAGGGAACCTCCCCTTGATGAGAGGAGAGATTTACCTCGTCTAGATCTGGTAAAGCCACCCTCTTCGTGGTGTAAATTTCCTTTACGCTGTGGTTGATATCCCCATTTTGCCATCAGTTAGTTGATGACAAAATATTCACCCAACAGTTTTTTGGCGACTCCGCTGGGGACCGAATGTGCAGTCTGAAACCTCAAGTTTTAGATTGAAGCAGTCCCTACCCTTCTCCATTGCGTAATCTGGCGACTCCATTTCATGTCTTACCCATTATCATTTTATCTTTACCAGTTGCCTCCTTTATATTATCTGGTCTGCAAAACTAGAGCTGATGGGAAGAACGCACATCTTGGAGCCTCAAGCTTCAACTTGAAGTGGTTTCGATCTCAATTTTGTTTTAAAAATATGGCAACCCCACGCTATACCAGAAGTCAGAGATCTAAGGGTATTGTCGACCCTCTATTTGAATTAGCACAATAGAGTAATTTTGATCTGTTTCCACCATTAGCTTCTCTTCAACAGTCTAAGAGTTTTCCTTCCAGCGTTGTCAAGCCACCAACACAAGGTAGAACTCCTTTTCCCGCTGTCAATCGTCGCCTACCTATAAACACTCTACCAAGGTTTGTTATCCCACCTTTTCATCCTCTTATCATAATGGCTCAAGGCCCATGGGGTAATTCTTTTGGTCCTCTTAACTTGACCCCACCTCTGCATGAACTACCTCGTAGTTCTAGGAAAAAATTTCCTAAGTTCTTTGGAGATGGAAAGGTTCATCTTGATGAGCATATTGTTGCTTTCTCCATAGCATGTGGTGTAATAGGGGTTGAATTTGAAGATGTGGCAGTGAGACTTTTTATGGAGACTTTACAAGGTGCCGCTGCAGATTGGTTCTATCACTTGCAGGCTGGGTCAGTAACAAGCTGGGATATGCTCAAGTCCAAATTTGAAGCCCGGTTTAAACCTGTCGAAGATGCACATGCTTTGTTAGCTCAGCTGACACAGATGAAAAAAAAATCCCAGGAACCCATGAGGGATTTCATAGCCAAATTCAACAAGTTGAGAAATCGAATTCCAACCGTGGCTCAGCCCACGTCGGAAAATCTCAAGTGTTTTTTTATCAACTCACAGCTCCCCGAAGTAAGTTTTTTGTTGAGACGAGCTGGCCCTATGGACCTAGCCCTGGCTCAAGGATTGGCCACTGAGATTGAAGATGATCTTATCCTAGCAGGAAAAATCAAGAAAGATTCTGGTAAAAACAAATACCCCTCACCGGCTGAAAGCTCCTCTACGGGCACTACTGATCCTATGGTGCAAAAATTAACAAATGAACTGATTGCTTTAAAAAGACAAATTGCTCAAGGCCCGTCTGCCCCTACCTATCGAGATGCACCCAGGAGGACATTTCAGAATCAGCCATATCAAAGTAATACTGCCCGAACCCAAGGACAATCAAATTGCCTACCTCCCCCTGTAGGGAGATTAGCCATTGAAGAAGCACCTACAAATTCAGTGGTTCGATACCTAGAAGATGAGCACGACCTTTCCTTTCAGCCGCAGCTAGATCAATCATAAAGTGATAACCTCTTTGATGAATAGGATGAAGAATTAGCTGGTGACTCCAGTATCGGTTTCCTAGATTACCAAGATGAAGCCAGACAAAAAAGGGAAGATTCAGAGGGAGCTTATGCTGTCTTTACCAGATCTCAAAATCAGTCAGCTTCACGTGCTGACAAAGGGAAAGCAGATGACGAGCTCCGGCCAGCATTTTCCATTGCCCAATGTGGGACTCCATTACCTCCGCAATCAAAAGATCAGGTAACTCATAAAAGAGTAACTACTCTCGATCACTTAATATCCCCCCTCCTACTACTCAGGCCGGTGAAGAACCTGTCAAAGTCTCTGATGAGGGGATTGCTCCTTTTTTTATTGCAACCACCTTTCAATCATTTGATATTATTGATCATGCTAAAAAGACTAAGATTCAAATGACAGAGTTTGAGTATTTGAGAGCTAACCCAGAACAGCTTGATAGGTTAGCGGAATATGTTAAAAATAAAGCTGTCCCTGTAAGACAAAATCCTTCGAAAGTTGTTCCGGATCTCCCCAAAGACAAACCAGCCCAAAATAATCTGGTTGTGCAACCTCCCGTCGCTCCTGGAAAAATAGAACCTTTTTATGTCTCTCTGCTTATAAATGGTTTCAAACTGAGTAACTGCATTATAGACTCCGGGGCTTCAGATAACGTCATGCCTGCAAAAGTAGCAGATTCTCTCGGCTTAACTTTAACCAAAACTTTTGGGAGGTGTTTTTCCATGGAAAACAAGCAAGTTCCCCTCCTTGTCCAAATAAAAGATGCCCAATACGCCTTCGCGGCTTTTCCAGAAAAGTGAATTAAAATGACGGTTCTAGTAGCGGATGTTCCAGCATCTTACGGTATCCTGCTCGGGCGGAATTTCTGTAAAGATGTTGGAGGCGAGTTAAGCATGGACCTATCTGAAGCAAGGATTCCGGTTCAAGGCGTCATGAAAAGATTGCTTCCTGAGAAAGAAGCCAGGTATGTAGTTACCCGTTCCACAGCACCTGAAGCTCAAATTTTATTTGAGTCATCAGGCATGGGCACTTATTTCTTATCCACAGATGAGATCCGCAGTGCATTAGATGAAACTCCTACGGGTGATGATTTGATTTTGGTTTCAGCTAACGCGAAGGATGGGACGCCCAAGCAAAATGAACACATAAAACAATCTTTTTCCCAAAATGGGAAAGTTTTTATGGAAAGAGTAATACCTGATGAGCTATGGACTTTGGAGTTCGACGGAAGTTGCTCTTCTAGTGGATCGAGAGTGGGAGTTGTGTTGGTGTCCCCTCAAGGAGAAATTACTCCTTTTTCCTACAAATTACAATTCAATAATACTAACAACACGACCGAATACGAATCCCTATTGCTCGGACTACAGGCTGCCAAAGAAAAGGGCGTAAGGAAACTCCATGCTAAAGGAGACGCTGAGTTCATAGTCTATCAGATAAGGAACCTCTATCAGACCAAAAATGAGAGGTTGCACCATTATCGCAATCAGGTATGGGATCATATTGAGGATTTTGATGCCTTCAATATCTTCGCCATTCTGAGGGAATTCAATGATCGAGAAGACGCATTAGCTGTCTCTGCAACTCTCTTGATTCCCCATCCTGATTTCAAGGGAGATAAGTATACTATTGAGTTGGTTTTTTGACCAAGTGTACTAGACAATGTTGACCACTGGCAAGTATTTAATGATGATGATCAAATCATCACTTTCTTGGAGCAAAAAGACACTTTCAAACAATTGTGTTTCGAAGGCAGTAAGCCCCGGGAGTATGGACTAACCCCTGAAACCCAGGCCCATACAGGTGAAGATTTGCTGCAGCTCAAGGGGAATAAAATTCCCAAAGGTTTAGTTTCCCTAGAGAAGCTGTTCGATGACCATGACCAGTTTGTCAAACAACAACGAATAGATTCAAGTTCTTCTTCAGATTTTGATCAAATCAACTTGGGGACCAAGCACGATCCTAAGATGGTAAACATTGGGAAATGTTGCACTTCCAAGGAAAGGTTTGAGCTTGCTAGTTTACTCTATCAATATAGGGATGTGTTGGCCTATTCTTATGATGACCTAAAATCTCTCAGGCCACATGACATCTGTCATGACATCCCCCTGAAAGCCAACTCTGCACTTTATAAACAAAAATCCAGGCAATATAATCCAAAAATCTCAGATACTATTTTAGCCGAGATACAAAAGATGCTGGATGCTCGGATAATTTTTCCGATCCATCACTCAACATGGGTTGCTAACATAGTACCCGTCAGAAAGAAAAATGGTGAGATTCGAATCTGTGTAGATTTCAGGAACTTGAATCAGTTGTCCTTAAAAGATAACTACCCCCTTCCCATTATGGATCAAGTCCTACAGATGGTAACAGGTTCAGAAATGTTATCAATGCTTGACAGTTTTTCGGGTTATAATCAAGTGGAGGTAGAAAAAGCAGATCAACATAAGACAACATTCACCACACCCTGGGGTACTTTCGCTTACCGCAGGATGCCTTTCGGTCTGATAAATGCAGGCGCTACTTTTCAAAGGGCTATGGATCTCGCTTTCAAAGATATAATGGGAAAATTCATTGTAGTATACTTAGATGATCTGATGGTATTTTCAAAACAACGTTTCGAGCATGTTCACCATTTGCAAAGAGTACTAGAGCACTACCGTCAAAATGGCATCTCGTTAAACCCAAAGAAATCCATTTTCAGAGTAACTGAAGGGAAGCTTCTCGGACACATAGTGTCCCGAGAAGGTATCAGAATTAATTCAGAAAGAGTTAGATCCATTCAGGAACTTACTCTGCCTACCAGCAAGACCGCAGTTCATTCTTTCTTTGGGAAGGTCAATTTCCTTAGGAGATTTGTTCCTGAATTCATCGAGAAAACCCGTCACATTGTCAACATGATGAAGAGCAATGCCACATTTAGGTGGACTGTCGAGGGCAAAGCAGCGTTCAAAGAAATTAAAGAAGCAATTGTAGGGGCACCAATCTTGGTCTGTCTAGACTATACTAAAGGTTTCAAAATATATAGTTATGCCTCTGAGCATACACTATCAGCTATTTTGGTTCAGCCCAATTCAGAAAATGCAGAATCTCCTATTTCGTTCATGAGCTGCCCACTCAAAAATCACGAGTTGAAATATTCCCTTATGGAGAAACACGCATATGCCATGGTCAAGGCTGTCAAGCATTTCAGGTTTTATATCCTGAATTCTCACACTGAAGTCCTCGTACCAGATACAACAATAAAATCTATTTTGACTCAGCAAGAGTTCGGTACAAAGAGGGGTAACTGGATTGCCAAAATTCAGGAATTTGATCTGGACATCAAACCAACCAAGCTCATACAGGGATGGGGCCTTTGCTAATTGATTGCCAACAACACTCCAGAGGAATTAAAAAATGAAGATCAAGATATTGAAAGCGTGCCCACAGTTCTCTTTGTCGCCACTACTGATGAGTGGTTTTCTGACATTGCTTATTTCCTAACATATGGTGAATGCCCTCCTCATCTTTCTTTTAAAGAAAAATAGAATGTTAAATTAAAAGCAGTTGGTTATGTTCTATGGGACCATGGTCTTTACAAGAGAAACTTGGATGGGGCATTTATTCATTGTGTTGATAGAGCTCAACAAGAAAAACTTTTAGAATCTTTCCACAATTTGGCCTGTGGAGGACATTTCTCTGCACCGGTGACGACACACAAGATTCTACGAGAAAGGTGCTTTTGGCCTACGCTTTTTCAAGATGCTTACAAATGGGTGCGTAAGTGTGAGTTGTGTCAGCAATTCATCAGAAAACCTAAGCTACCTGCTTTGCCCCTCAGGCCAGTTGTGATCGATGAACCGTTCCAGCAGTGGGGTATTGATTTCATTGGTGCAATTAACCCATCTTCAAGTGCCAGACATGATTATGTCCTCACTACGACAGACTATTTTACTAAGTGGGTGGAGGCCAAACCAACTAAACATGCTACATTCGAAGTAGTATGCACCTTCCTCAAAGAAAATATCATCTCTAGGTTTGGGGTTCCACTAAAAATTGTGATGGATAATGCGGCTTGCTTTTCGTCACATGAAATCACTCAATTTTATTTCCACTATGGGATTACCTTGTCTCACACTTCAGACTATTTCCCCCAGGGAAATGGACAAGCAGAATCAAGTAACAGGAACCTGTTCACCATCATCAGGAAGTTGGTGGACGACAATCAGAGAACATGGCACAAAGCTTTGTATGATGCTTTATGGGCCCACAGGATAACACCTAAAAGAGCTATAGGTATGTCACCTTTCCAACTCCTATATGGATGAAATGCAGAAATCTCCATCACCCTTGAACTACCAGCACTCAGGTTAACCAGAGCAATCGAAGACTCGACCTTTGAAGGCTCAGTTGACAAGCGTATCATGTATCTGACGGTGCTGAATGAACAACGAGTTATGGTGGTAGATCGGATCAGGGAACATCAGAACCGGGTGAAGGCACTTTTTGATAAAAGAGCTAAAGCGCATGATTTCCAAGTCAGAGATCAAGTCTTGTTATGGGACAAGCGGTGTGAACCAAAAGAGATGCACAGCAAATTTGACTCCCTGTGGAGGGGTCCGTTCACCATTCGGTAGCTCTATGGCGAAGCCAGCTTTTTGCTGGAGTATAAAGATGGAACGCCATTTACACTACCTCACAATGGGCAGCATCTAAATATTTTCAACCCTTGAATCTTGGATGAGTCCATTTGTAAAATATGTACAGTTCTTCTTTTTTTCTGTCTTTCTTTCTCTTTTTTCGCTCGACTCCGTAGCCCAATGGCTTGGATGAAGGCACTTAGAGACTGGATTCTACTTTTGCTAATCTTTTCGATTAAACGGAAGTTCCCCAGTAGGAGCCAGCTATTGTTTCCAAAACCAGCTTATCTCATTTTGGAAGCAACCCCCCCACGAAACTTGTCTGTTTCGTCTTGTCTCTCTAAGTTCATTTTTAGGACATTTCCGTAGTAGGTTTTCATCTTGATCAGATCAGGAAATGGTTACTATCCCGTTGAGACCAAGTTTCCCCTTCCCCTTTTCCTTTTTCTCCTCTTTCCGAAGTTAGTCTCCCTTTCTTTTTTCCTGCAAGGGCGGCGATTTTTGCCGCCCCTGCATTTTTCCTGCAAGGGCGGTGATTTTCGCCGCCCTTGCACGTCTCAGTTTTCATGCAAGGTATTAATGGCCCTGTGCGGCGGGTTGTTGGGGTTGGTTTTTCACCCTATATAATCCGATTTGGGCCTCATTTCTTCTCACTTCTTCCTCCTCCCCCTCCTGCCTCTTGCACCTGAGCGCTCCAAGTGACTTTGCGAAGTGCCAACTCGCGGATCTGACTTTGTGGCGCGCGCATTTTCCAGGTAGGATTTGTTTTTAAGTTTTGTTTTTATTTTTTCCTCTTCTTCCTAGCTTAGTTGTTTCCTCTTTGTTTTTCTTTTTATCTTTTCTTTCCTCTACCTCGTGGCCTCGTAAGGGCGACACTTCCTTGCCGCCGTTCCACCCGAGTTTTTCCTCACGCAAGGGCGGCAATTTTCGCCGCCCCTGCTTTCCTCACGCAAGGGCAGCGATTTTCACCGCCCCTACTTTCCTCATGCAAGGGTGGTGATTTTTTTCACCCCTGCTTTCCTCATGCAAGGGCGGTGATTTTTGCCGCCCCTGCTTTTTCCTTCCTTTTTCAACTAACTCTCAGATTTTTTTTGGGTTATCCTTTTCAAGCTTTTTCTTCCTCATTTTCCATCTCTTTGCCCATCTTGGCCTTTTTAAGTAACCTCCTATAACCTATGTCACTTAAATTGCTCTCCCCCTCTCTCACTCTCCTTTTGACTATGGCTGCAGCACCTTCAACAAGCTCCTTTACGCCTGCTCCTGTCCAAACAAGATCGTCCCCCATGACGGAAGCATCTCCTTCAAAGCTGAAAACAATGAAATACAAATACCAAGGCATCTTCCTGCTCATGGAAATCACCTCGAATGTCGATGACATTCGAGACACTGAGATCGGCCACGTAGATATGGCCGAATTCCTGGGACGAACCAAAGCAACAAATCCCAGCACTGGGATAAAAAGAATTATCGAGAGCAACATCCACCTGGTGGCCACCTTCCCAGTAGCAGCCCATCATGCAGAGTTCATCCTTCAATGCACGCACTTCAATGATAAAGAGACTAGATCAGTCTCATACGCCAGTGGCAGCATGATCATTTAGTTGGACCCCAAATTTATCGACAAAGTTTTTCTATGTCCACCAGCCACCGAAGTAACCCAAATTGACTTCGAGAACACGCAGAGGGAGTATGACAAAGACTCCGAGAGGGAAAAGAGGGTCATAAACCATAAGTGGTTAAAAACCCCAAGGGCCAGCCTATCCAGATGGCCGAAAAGCTTCCCTAGAAGTGACTTCATTGAAGAAGTTGGTGACTTAATCACCCTCCTCAGCAGAGTACGGGGCCTCCCGTCCTCTTCACAATTCCATGAATGGATGTATCCATTCATTAAGATCATCCTGCAAGGCAAACATGCCAACTTCTGGGGAGAACAGATCAGCAACGCTATTCATGAGCAGCTGACCAGGGTACAAACCTCCTTCAAACTCTACATGACCTCGTACCTGGTCTACATAGCTGCTGCTATGTGATCTTTCCCGAGTCTAACAATAGAGGGGGATAGGAAGACCACCCCGGTCTATTCATACTATCCACAGCTGACACTTCAAGGGTCAACACGTCATTTCAGGTGAGTGAATGATGCATTCTTTGCTATGTTTCTATGTCTCTTCGATCTTCAACTGGAATAGAAGAGAATATCAGATGAGGCTTGGGCAGTAGTGAATAGTTTTGGCTGCATGTTCCTCAAGTTCTCTACATTTTCTTATCTCCAGGTGGGTTTCTATCAAGGATACCCTTATATGCTCCCTAGATTCCCTTCGGACAGGTTGGTCCTAATGGAGCTTTGCCGATAATTGGCCGTCGTGCACTCAAAATAGATGGAGCTTAAGAGACCTGGTTTCAAGTTTCCTATCCAGATTGGCAGATTTTCCGTTGCTACATCGACTAAAGCCAAGGTTATGGAAATAGAGATGCAGATGGTTACTATCAAATCATTCAAAAGGTACAAAAAATTTGATTACAGGGGAGTCAGAGAGACAATCCAAAAGAAGACTCAGTTCCACGAGCCCATGATTGAGGACATCTGGGTGGATTTGAGGACAGCTGAAGAGGTAAGGAAAATGGACTATTGCCGTCTCACGCTAGAGCAAATAGAGTACCTCGGGCTTGCTGAGATCCCTTCAAGGTTGGTTGATGATGGGAATATCGTGAACAGTAGATATCTGACAGACAAGGTTGCCGGTTCCCCTCTTCCTCTAATTAACTGGTCTCAAAAAGAGTTGACTTCTCTAAGGAAAAGATTCGAACCAGTATTGGCTAACACTAATAGTTGGTTGGCAGCAAATGGAATCACCCTACAAGAGTTCATCATAGGGTCAGAGGCTGAATACCAAGCAGAGATGAAGAGAAAGGCAGAAATCTGAACCAAAAACAAAGATGACGTCCCTTCATCTTCTAGACCTCACAAGCCTAGGATCATCTTTGTATCCAAGAAGCCTAGGTCAGCACAAGAGCCTGAGGCAGTAGCCGAGGGAACCAAAGAACAAAGTCCCGGGGTACAGGCAGCTCAACCAATGGGGTCAATAGAACAACCTTTAGAACGACTAGGTGTTGGGTCTCCAACCTCAATGGGATAAGTGCGGTCAATCCAGAGCTCCTCTCCTCCTCCTCAATCTCCTACGGTGCCCACTTCTGCTATCTCTCCCATCAGCGTTCCATTTTCCGGAGCCGCTTCCCCTTCCAAGGTTGTTTTTGGTGATCCACAAGATCCTTCAGCAGGTTCACCTCGCTCTTTTGCATCCATTTCGAGTTTATCATCCCCATCTTTCAACCTGCCACCAAGCCCTGTGCCTAATCCTTAATCAATAGTTGGTACAGTCTCGCCGGTCACTCCAACTATGACTACTGTCACCACCAGTAGCGTGGAAGCCACTACCATGACACCGGCGGAGGCAACTATTGTTATAACAGGTACTTCTCTCCCACCTTGGATGTCTGCTTTCACACCAAAGAGAAAGAAAAGGGCCATCTCCCCAGAAGAATTCGATTTCAGCAAGATAGTGCCAGCCAAAACAAAAGCTCCCAAGAAGCCAAAAATCCTCTCCAAGTTGGTCAAGGAAAAGGGGCAAAAATTTCTGAAAATTGCCAAACCCCCACAAGACACAACCCTTGAAGGTTTTGAAATGAGCAGCTATTCCTTTTCTCGTGTTGAACTTGGCAAGGTTACACACGAAGGTGAGAAGAGTGATCTTCAGTCGGCAATGGACATTATGGTCCAAAAATTTGACAAGGAAAAAGAGATGAAGGATTTTTATAAAGCCAAGGCTGAGTAGTTAACGGCAGTAATCAGAAGATTCACCATCCCACCTGAAGTAGCGACTCCAGAGGCCTTTTCTGTGGATGATTCAGTCATTCAAAAAGCTAAAAAGACTTATTTAAAGGGAAAAGTAATGGAGGAATATATTGACAGAATGCACAATCAAGGAATCTCTCTGCTATCTGAGGTTGCAGAAAGAACAGGGAAAATGAAGAAGTTGAAAGCTCAGGTAGAGAGTTTTGTCTCTTTTACCTCTCAGGAGATTGATGGCTTGGAGAAAGATCTCGATAGATGGAAGGAAATGAAAGCTCTAAAAAAGAGTACCTTGATATCTATCGGTGTCATCCCCAACAAGGATTCATATGTTGAGATCAAGGAGGTGATGATCTTCAGGATCTAGGTACTCAAAGATCTAATTGATGATCTCAAAGCTTTTAAAAAAGCTAGTGATAAAAGTGATCTGAGCTTGTTGAATAAATTAGAAGAGCTGCCCTGCGACTTGACCTCTAAGGATCATCAGTTTCTTCCAGCAGATGAAATGATTCAAAATTTCGAAGGGATGATCCAGAGGGATTTCAAAGGAGTGTCTTTCTCCATAACTTCAGTAGATAGCGTTCTGGATGCTCAGTTGACTTTGGAGAATTTAAAATCCAGGTTAACTGGCCACTCTAAAGCCATTACAGCATTGAAAGACACACTAATCAGATCAAGGGTCGTCTCCAAAAACACAGTTGCACCAGACAGCGTAGGAATTCAGGCATCAATCACCATGTATGATGCCCATTTGAAGAGATTTGGCAGCAAAAATTGACACTCTCCCTCTCTTCTTCTATCTTTATGCATTTTTGTTTTGTGCAGAATGCATGCAATTTTGTAACATGTAATTACGAATTAAATATTTTGGAAAATATCTAAAAGTCAAAGATGAGTCATCTTTGACCAAGATATTTTATTCTTATTTTCTGTTTTTGAGGATTTTCTCCCTATATATAGTGGAGACCTCATTTGTAATTGGATCTTGAAAAAAATAGAGAGCAAACACTCTGCTGAAATTGAAGCAACTTTTGAGACTTTGTGCTCAGATTTGTAAATCAGATTTTGTCAAATGAATGAGAAGCAAGTGATTTCAGACTTTGTGTTGAAGTTATATGTGTCATCTAGGAAATAGTTTCTTATGTACTCTTTCCTGATAACCTCTTGTTTATCTGACTTAATAAGCAAAGTGAATGTGTTGATATTATCTAAGGGCACTTTTTGAGGGTAGAAGATAGACTTTGTGTTACTTTTACTTTTGAGATTCTTTTATCTTTGATAGTTTCAGGTGAAGACTTTGTGCTTCACTTTACTCTATGGTTGTACTTGTTTTGGATCCATGAAGAAGCTACAAAAGACTTGGTGTTTGCGTGAGCGTTCTTTTGACTTTGTTACTTCAGGTAATCTCTTGCTCTTCGTTTGATACCATTCCTGAAAGAAGAGGAGTGTTGTTAGCTTTAGATCAGGGATTTTCCTCTTTTGTCCTTCATAAGTTACTTTTGAAAAAAGAGAAGTAGATTTTGTTCTACCCCCCATGTGTTATTTTTTGCTTAATTATATACATACTTATAGCACGTAAATACTGATAGGGAACCTCCCCTTGATGAGAGGAGAGATTTACCTCATCTAGATCTGGTAAAGCCACCCTCTTCATGGTGTAAATCTCCTTTATGCTGTGGCTGATATCCCCATTTTGCCATCAGTTAGTTGATGACAAAATATTCACCCAACATAGTCAACACAAATTCTCCATTTTATGTTCTTTTTAGGAACAATTATGAGAGGAGACACCCACTAGCTATCTGAGATAGGGTAGATAAAACCTACTTGTAATAGTTTTTTTAATTTCTCATTTGACTATATCCCTTAAGGCTAGATTAATCCTTCTCTAAGGTTGCCTAACTGGCCTAATATTTTTAGTATAAATGTGATGGGTGCAAATACTTTGATGGATTCCTTTCGCATATCTATAGTCCCAAGCAAATGCTTTAGTATGATTCTTCAAAACATCAAATAGTTTGACTTCATTATTCTTTAACTAGCTATTAATATTCAAAAAAAATCTTGGTTGAATCTCAACATGTTTGGTTCTAGGATATGATGAACTGATTTGTTGAAAGGTTTCCATTAAGGTGTTTAGTAGATAGGGATGTGGTAACAATATATGATATGTAACAACATCTTCAAAAGTTCCTAGAGGTAAAATGCTAGACAAAGGACAACAAGAAGATTTATGATACTTATCTTGTTGTAGGTCAAACTCCTTTTTACTACTATTTTCAAACAACATTTCACCATATCCTGATATTTGTAAAGCTAATGCTACAGATCCTTCCTCTCCCCAAGAGAAATCATGTTCGTCCAGAGTGAATTTATCTTCACTTGTAAAGAATTGGTGTGGTTTCAGAACTAACTATGATGGTTCTAGAACTAACTATGATGGTTGTAAGACTAATTGAGATGGTTCTAGAACCAATCCTGACTACTCCAATGATGATTGATGTTCATTTAATGAAGGATTAACTATTTCATCTATTTCCCGTACATGATCCTAAAATGTTATCATAGCCAAAGAAGATAGATTTTGCTCATTAATATCAGGATTATCAACCCATAATGTCACTTGATTATCAATAAAAGGTCATACAAATGGATATAGTAAAATTTTCTTAGAATTCTTAACATTTAAAATAATCATATCACCTGACTTGTAATCAATTAAGGTAGCAATTGTAGCTAACCATGGTCACCCAAAAATAATAGTATAACCAAGTGTTTTACCTTTTGGCTGCAATATAAGGAAATCAATTGGATATTCCCATGATTCCACCATTACAGACACATCTTCAATAACTCCTAGTTTTTCTATAGACTGATCTGACATCTGCAATATGGTATTAGTAGGTTGTATGCCTATTAATGGTAATGTTTTCAAAGTGTCCACTATCATTACATTTATAGCTATACCCAAATCAATCAAAACATTATGTGTATCCTTATTCCCTATAGAAATAGAAATAACAGGGCTTCTAGGATCTCCATATTTAGGTAGTAGGAGTTTTCCTGCTAATAAATCAACAAGTTTTCTATCTACCTGAATAGTCCTAGGGTACTGCTTCTTTCTTCCAAATTTTTTAAAACATAACAATTTAATTAACTTGTTTAACTATGGAACATCCTTAATTGCTTGTAACAATGGTATTTCAATATTCAATCTTCTTAGTTCCTACACCAATTCAGATCCTTAAGTTCTATGGTTTTTTTAAGTCTTTTTGGAAATGGAATCTTAGTAGAATTCTTTTCTAGTTCCTTATCTTTTTCTTTGTCATCTTCCTTAGGTGTAACTATACTAGGGGTTTTAGCTTCTTCTATCATCTCAGTGATTATAATAGGTGGACTGCTAACTATTTTACCAGATCTGGTTTGAATGTTTTTACAATCCATTTTACTTAAATCAATTGATTTTTCTAGTTCTATTTTGTATACTGGAGTTGTTTTTTTGTTTCTTGGGTTTGTTACTAGTTATGATGGCATTCGGGTTTGGACTATGTTTTCAATCTATGGATTTTGTGCTGGAGGTCCCATTATGGCTTGTTGGTTCTGATTTGGATATGTTTTTCCTTACACATAATTGCTAGGGCTCCATCTAGGTTGTGACCAAGCATAAGGATTCCCTTGACCAGCCCAAAGTTGTTGATGCCCTTGAGTATTCCAAGATTGACTTGCCCAATCCTAAGGATGCCATGTTGGTTAAGGGTCCCAAGGTGGCTATCCCCAACTTTTTGGTACTATTTGAGCTACCCATGGCATCATCTAGGGATTAGGCGCTGGTCTTGGCATAAACTATCCTTGATTAGGTTGTCTCTAAATAAAATTTTATTTTTCAATGGTGGATGATGTATTGGTTTGTTTGAGCTGATTTTTTATGAGTGGAAGAAGAGAACAAGTGTGAGTATCATGTTCTTTAGATTCACAAATAAGACATACTTTCATTTTATCCAAAGGATATTCCCATATTGCATGCTTCTTCCTACATCTAGGATAATACATGGCTAATGGTTCAAGTTGGGCATTTGCTTTAGCTTGCAATCCATCCATGGTGGAGGTTAATTAAACTAATATATATATATATATATATATATATATATATATATATATATATATATATATATATATATATATATATATATATATATATATATATATATATATATATATATATTAAAGTTTGCCAATTCATCCATCAATTTGTTCATATCTAGATTCAAAATCTTAATCATTTTCCCTTTTCTAGGTCCACCCCTTGTTCTTGAATAGTTTCTACAAATTTTTATGATTTCGTCCATTCTTAATTGAGCAATGTTTCCTCCACCATTTAAATCAAGGGTTTCCCTAGAGTCATCATTCAGTCCTTTGAGAAAAATGGTTTTATTTAAATCTTATTGAAGTACAAATCCACATCTTTTACTCACAAAAAAGAATCTATCCAAATAATCCTCCATATTTTCATCTTCTTCATTTTTGATTTTGAAAAATTATTCCTTTCGATTTCTTCCTCTAAAATAATCTTGATATTTGTCTAGGAAGACAGTTTCCATTTATTTCCAATTGGTAATAGAATTAGATGTTAATCCCATAAACCACCTCATTGCTACATCCTTCAGGGTAGATGGAAACAACTTCAATTTTTGATTATCTATCTTGTAATCATAAGTCTGACATAGTACATTAAATTCAAATAGAAATTAGTCAAGATCCTCAAATGACATTCCTCTAAATGTGGGAAAATGTGTAGGTGCAATGTTTTTCATAGTGGTTTCATCATCCTTGATATGAATGGGATATGTAAAGGTTCTCTCAAGTTCTCTTTCAACTTCTCATTCCATCTCTCTGGTATTTTCTAATCCTTTCTCCCAATCAATGTGGTATGTGGTCTATTTTAGGGATGGTGAAAAGTTAGGAGTAAGGGGTTAACTACTTAATTGAGAATCAAAACTTTCCCTCAATTGATCCTGAGAAATAGTCCTCCTTCCTAAGGTTTTACTTGGCTCTGGTGACTGATCCAAAAATTCCAAAGATGGAAATTTTGCTTCTTGTCTTGTAGGAGATAATAGTGCTTCCAATTCTTGTTCAATGTCCTTTCTTAAACTAGATGATGATGGAATTTCTTGTTTAGATATTTTGGGGAGAAATCTTCCCTTGGAATCTTGTGGTCTACTCATAAATTAGGGAAAATCTCTTTAATTACTAAATGAATGATTGTTGCTCTTATTGACACCTAATTAGAAAATTCCAACTAGTGTTCCCTGGCAATAGTGCCAAAAATGTTAGGTGTCATCATTCCCTTCATTTAATCAACTTTATGTTGATGTCATATTTAACTAGGGTTGTGTCTAAAGCTATATGCAACAAGAGGAATTGTAACGATTTAATAATTTAATGGGTATTTGTATATTTTTGTTTTGGGTGGTTTTTAATGTCTTAATGATTTCTTGATGGAAACATTGTTGGAATCAAACTATGAAAATATGTTGGAAATAAACACACCTTACAGAAATGAAATTGATTGCTAGAAATAAAAACACATTGTAGAAATGAAATTGATTGATGGAAACAAATACACGTTGTAGGAATGAAATTGATTTCTAGAAACAAACACACATTGCAGGAATGAAATTGATTGCTGGAAATAAGCACATGCTGCATAAATGAAAATTTAATCTAAAATGCTTGCAGGAACAAATTTACAATAAATTTTAACTTTAAAGAGTTGGAAGAATTTATAAATTTAACACAGTTACATATTTACTTTTGTGAATAGAAATATAAATACCGACAAAATGAAGATCCTAGTTCTTTTGAGTGGGCCCTTGCACCGCCTAGAATAGGATTTGAACAATTAAATATGATTTCAAAATAGGAATGGCTATTTCAATGATAAAATTTTATGTATTAAAAATTTACCAAGCTATTCTTTTTTTCTATTCGTTTATATCTCTATCCATATATATATTTACTAAATTCCTAGGTCTGTATATATAAATGCTTTGTTGGTTGTAACTATTTCATAGATACGATCAAATTGAATCATGCCCAAAATAGATGCTAAATCAAGATGTGGATGGATGTTTAGCTATGTGATAATTGTCTTGATTCTATCAGTTTAGGAAATCAAGAATCTATTCCTAATTTAATGGGATCATTGATCTTGATAGATCGTTGGCCATTTGGAATAGATCCTCATCAGTTTGATTTTTAGCCGCAAAAGTTCTAGAGCTTATCTGAAAGAGTACCAAAGCTAAATATAGAGTTCTAGAGCTAAGTCCAAAAATGTGACAACTTTAAATAGTATGGTGGAGTTCTAGAACTAATTGTGATGGTTTCAGAACAGATTCTATAGGTTTCAAAACTAATTGTGATGATTCTAGAATAGATTCTACAGGTTCTAGAACTAATCAGAATTGAGTCCAATGCTTCGAAAAACATTCAATCCACTTCATATTTATTCTTTAGCCTGATGATGACCTATTTTATTGTAAAAATAGAATTTTACAACACACTTGTTAGAAATTATAGGTCTTTTAAAACGTTAGAATCATAATCAACAAAAGATGGATAATCACATCTTAACTTATCTCAGATCAAAATAAAATTTACAAAATGTAGTCAAACTTAATAGAAAGAGAAATTAAGATGAGGTCATTTATTATACATTTATTGGGCATATCCTGGCCTCATCAATGAACCTTGTAGGGTCTTGGTATAAAGATACTAGGATAAAGGATTTAGACACGACACTATTTTTTTTTAAAAATCTACATATCTTAACTTAGGTGCAATATGTACACTTTATCTCACCATGATGATAGCTTTATACTACATATAATCTATGCAACCATAAAATAATAACTTTTTATGTCTCAACATATCCATAGTTAATAAAACTTGTCTTAGATTGGATGATGGGCATCTACCAAAAATATTTTGTAGATCTTGATACATGTTCATCTCTTAAAACTCATCAAATAGTGATAACTCCTATCACTTCACTTATGTCTTCACATAATTTTATAATCCCAAGTCCTCTCATGACAAAACCTCTCTTTTAATAGTTTCTATTTTTGGAATATTCTAATTCCTTCCATCAATGTGATATTCCACTAAAAGTGTGTCCATCATCAACCCACCGACTATCTCCACTAATTTGTATCAACTAGAAATAGTGTCTCCCTTATTAATAGTCCTTAAAATTCCTCTATATATGAGAGGAAAATGTATTTTGTTTATAAGGCACTTAACTACATCCTATTAGCAACTAGCTATAAGGGTAAACATAAGTTGTAACTTATCTAGGAAAGCTGAAGCTTTTTATTTGTTGTTCAAGTTAGTTTTGATGTTTAATTGATGCAAGTTAATATAAAGTTCTTTGTGTTTGGTTTTTATGTTCTAATAATTGGTATCAGAGTTGAATGAGATAATCCTAGGAAGTTACAATCTAGAAAATGATGTTACATAAGGAGTTGAAGATGTAGCTAAGGGTTTGGGAGCTTGAGCATGTAATAGATGCATGGAGAAAGTGATCTCTAATAGGTATTAGTGAATTAGTCTATGTTATGATAAATAAAATGCTATAATGAATAAATACCTGGTAGATAAGAGTGCAAGATCAGGTAAATTATTGCCATAAAAACCAATATGGAAGAATTCATGAGAGAGCAGCCAATGTAAGAGGTTTCTAAGAGTTAGATTGGAGGAATAAATCTTATATCTAGTGTGTGTTTAAAACCAATCTAATATAAGGCTTAACCATTTCTATTTAACCTACTTAGAGAAAGAGGAGGGACCATGACCTTAGGAGGAGTTCCAACTACTATTAAAGGAAACATAACCAAGTTAGAGATGTGAAACTAATAATAAGTGCATAGCTGAAAGGAGGATATTATTAGCATCAAGTAATTGGAATATATTATCCTATGCCACAAAACATTGTTCACTACCAAGTAAAATTGTAGTTGAAGAAGACTGTGTTGAGCCAAATCCTTATCAACTGAGTGTCAGAGGCAGAGATGTGAGATTTTATTTGAGGAGAGGGGAGCATTAAAGTTGAAGACAAAAGCTGAAGTCTTTTTATCTTGTTCTATTTTATATAATGTTTTAGCATTATATTTATTTATACAAATATTGTTAATACAAGGAGTTTGTTTCCAAATAAATTTTCATTTGTTTTACTTATGTATTCCTTTTAAATTGGCAGATTGGTTAAGAAGAGTTTTTTTTGGTTACATATTCCAAAAAGAGAAGAAGTTGCATGCTTCCAAGGGAGCTTGAAACTAAGAAATTAGTGGCCACTCCAAAAAATGCCACCACTTATATGAAGAAAGATATGAAAATAAGTTTTCATGTAGCCAAGTAGAATCCAACATGGGAATATATACTAGGTTATTATAAATCATCACCTCAACCTACAAATTATAACTGAGCAATTTTTAATCCACTAATGGGTTAGAGAAACCAATTGGATTTCATTATAGTGTTTTGAAAAACAAAACCTACAATTCTATGTCAAAAATAATGCTAACTATTGGATACATGTATAGGAGTAAAATACTAAGTTGGATTCCATGGTATGTTAAGTCTCAAACTAGTGGCACCATTAGTAGCTAGATATGGAAACTGAAGCCTTTCAAACTAGTCCATTTAATTTATTTGCTAAATATTGAAAATATATTCATCAAATAAGATAAGAGAATAGATCATTATATTGGATTAGAATGAGACTAAAGTCTCTTCAACCTTTGAATTCCACTAGCACTAGATAGAGATAAATTTGTGTTACTTTTGCTCAAACTGGTGAAGTCTACAACACTATTTAATCTAGGTTATGATTCAAAGTAAAGAAAAGAAGTTGTAGTCTACATGAAATCATTCATGATTATTATCCTAACCTCTAAATAAATATATACAATTCAATACTAAAGTTCCTTAAACTTGAGTTAAGCCAAAGGGGGACCTCTTGTTTGGAGCATGACAATTATAGCCTGCAATCCTTTAGTTTGTAGGTCATAGCCTATGAATATCGTGTAGATAAAAACATATGTAACATAATGAAAATTGAGTGGAAGGAATTAATGGGAAGTGTTTGAATATTCGAATTCTTTTCATCAATGTGATACTCCACTAACACTCCATCATTATCCCATTTCCATTGAACGTCTGTCTACCATCAACCCATCGACTATCTCTACTAAGTTGTGTCTAGCAATAGTATCTCCATTATTAATAGTCCCTCAAATTCATATATATATATATATTAGATTTAATTATATTTTTTTTATTAGGTACTTAACTGCCTCCTAGCAATAGATGACTTTAAGGGGAAAGACAAGTTGTAACTTGTCTAAGAAAGTTTAATCTTTTGTCTATTGCTCAAGTGTTTTTTGATGTTTAATTGATGTAATTTAATATATAATTTTTTATGTTGGTTTATACATTATAAAATCCATTCCATTATTTTTTGGTGACTTTTTATTTTTCTAATCTCTCATTTATCATCACCTACCATTCATTATTCAATAATCCTACTAAATGTGTGATTATTACACTGACTAGATACTATTCCTCATAGTAATCAATAAATCAAAATAATTGTTATTAGGTTGAAGATTGATAACATGACACATACCACATAAAATAAATTTTATCACAAATCACATAATTCTATGTCATTAACCATACAGACATGAGATCTGCACAAAGCCAAAAACAAATAGCTAGGGAAAGTCTCACAAGACTTCAATAACCTTTGTACCTCTCTCATATCTAGAGAGTGTTTTCCTCATCCTTGAGAAATGTTTCATATAACCCATAAAGTAAAATGTGTAAAATTCAATACTAACATTACTCTACATAGCTCCTAACAAGCATGACTGGTCAATACTATTGCTACTTCATGTAATTCCTAATAAGTATGATGATGAATAGGAACTATAAGTAATAAATATCTAATATATATAATTAAAATATTGATGAATAATCATTCCTCCTTATACATTAATATTTCCATATGATAGAATTTGACAAGTCCCACTTTCCAAATCCTATATTCGATAAGCTCCCCCTTGTTAGATTTAAACTTGATAACTACTGAGTCTATGTGAGACTAACTAGGATCCACTCCCATTTCACAATCCTAATTTACCACTAATCCCTTGGGTCTTCATTTCTTAATTATCTCCAAAATGTTCACTTTCCTTCCATTGACATGATGTGATATTATACATTTACTATCAAATACATGTTGAAATATTTCATCGTATTTCTTTATATTCGCTGGAAACTTCCTCGAAATCAACTATCAATCCTCATCACTCCATGTGATTAAAATAACCTCAGTATTTTATGATGATGCATTATCATTTTTAGAGTTACCCTCTTTGTTTCCATGATGTTCAATACATCATGAGATTATGTTAAATAAGTCCATTAAACAAACCAAACTTAACATATTTAATAGGTCTAGTTTATTTCTAGTGAAACTCATATAATAATCGATAACTTGACAAAAAGGTGAAAATACATCGTATAAGGAGTCAAGATATAAATGGCACTCATTAATTGATTTATAAATTCTCTCATCTATAAATTTCATCCCCATATATAAACAAAATCAAAATAATCATGGGTATATAACACCTAAAGTGCACATCAATCCATCCACAAGAATCTCTTAAGACTCACAACTACAATCATGGGTGTGGCATGGTTTCAAAACTGAGGTGATATAAGGATAGGATTCAACTCAATTATACAATGTGATATTTCATGTTCCATTAGATTATTCATTAAAATTAGTACAAATTTTTTTTATCAAATTTATACAACAATCCACATGAAAGGAGACAATCAAGTTCAATGGTTGACACTCATTAGGGTTATGATATCCTAATCTAGGATAAACCAGATGCTTTATGGAAAATATTCTACATATTCCTATCATGGGTATGTTGAACAATGATGAGGTACACTCACTCAAAGTTAATGCTTCCTCTAGTTTCAAAAGAAACTTATCTTCCATTCATGCTATCAGTAGTAATAGGGAACCTGTTCAGCAGGATATTACCACCTAGGAAGTAAAATTTAGCTTGTTCCTATCCAAACATCACCAAAATACCATTTCAATGAATAGTCCCTAAATCACATAGCTTACTATATTTTTTATCAACACTTTATGTCATAGACTTGTGAGTGAGCTCATTAGGTCGAGTGTTGAACCAATTGCTCTAATATCACAATGTAATAACCCATTCAAAGTATAGAAAAAAACCACTATTTTTTTTCATTTCTAGTATACTACTGAAGGGTATCTCATGTTTTAAAATCCTATAAAAACATTTTATGTTGGAAGTCTTCCTATATAAAGGCTAATAATGGCATTCCTTGTATTCAATCAAATGTATAATCAATTTAATAACATATAATTATATATACACAACTTTTAAACATATTTCACTATGAATGTTTTCTATATGACTTATCCTTCAATAATAATAGATAGAAAATAATTTTGAAAAGAACATATGACCATTGAATAAAAATTTTATTTCATGTAATCACATATCATATCTAACTTAGTATAGAGAATGTGGTTGAAATATAATATATTATCTTTAAATAAATTTTCATAATCATATCAAACTATAATGATTAGACAGTGTAATAAAAGACTACATCGTTAACAATATTTTTATTTTATTTGTATTTGAAATACTTCTTCAGTGATTCACGACTATAATAATACAAATAATAAACTAAATGAAATTGATTATCTTTTAAAGCAATAAAATATATGAAATAGAATTTAGTTAAAAAATACAAATAATTAGCTTGCATCAATGTTAGCATTCTTGAATAAGAAATACATGCTATAAGGTAATTATTTCCATTGCTTACATTGGATTGAGTAGATGAACATATGAGACTAGAAGCATGTTGTGTAGACACTAGGAGGGAGATTATCATAAAGGGATTTTCCTCCAACCAAAAATAATTTTGGATCCGCCCTCACCTATCATCCATTAAGAATGGCCCTACCATTCACAATAAGGATAGATAAGTGTCCAAAGACAAGAAATAAATCATTGTAAACTATGTCAACTTCACAACCACTCCACATATCTTCTTACGAGTATGACTATGAACTGAGACATGAACTAAATTAGAATTCCTAATGTACCTTATATGTTTACACTACTTATGGTCATAAGACTTGATTCTCCATGTCACACTTTTTAAAATCATATCCATTTCAGAAATTTAGTTTCATATGAGTCTAACTAGGATACCCTCCTATCTCTTAGACCTCACGTCTCATTATCCACTAATCTAGCCCCTAAGTATCCTTGACATGGTCATTTACCATTTTTTAAGCATATATAATTATTCTTACTAGTTTTATTGTGATCAATTATATGTGTAGTCAATACCATGTGTTACTTGGTTGTCCCATACCACCCAAGTAATCATTGTCTTGTCTACACAATGTTGAATAATTGATTTACGCAAAACTAAATTATTTTCCACTATTTCACTTTACTACCCAATTTTATTGTTCTTAAATAGGAAATATATGACTCGAGTTCAAAATTGTTATCATTCTATGACATTGTTTTAATGATATAATTCATTTCTAATCAATCAAGTTGATTTGTATACAAAAACTATATCTTGGTTATTTATCTAAATCTATAAAGAGTAAATATCTCATCATCAATTTGTTTTACAATATGAAATATTATTTATAATCCCATTCTTATTAAAAGAGTACATATCAGAGATAATATAATTATTTAAGATATCTTGATTGAATCTTCATTATTCAATGTGACAAATATAATGTGAAGGATCATTGTTAAACTAACTCCTCTACTAATCAACATCCTCTTTAGAGTATCATTTAACTATACCAACAATATATGTATTGTTTTCAATATTGTGTTATAGTTTGTAAATCATTAGATACTCCATTTTATTTATTCTAATAAGAGTTCTCTACTAAAATTTTATGAGAAATATGAATCTTATAATTCCTCAAAATAGCCATATACTACATAAATAAATTCAACCCACATGTAGGTCTATTATATCTGCCTTCTCACAATTGTAATTAATATAAGAAGAGTTATTATTTTAAAATGATCAATTACTCACAATAGTAGTAAATCAACTATTTTATGCTTTCATAGATGTCACATCCCATTTTCATCTGTTAGTGTAATTATTATTTGTTGATGCTGATGTGGCCTACCACATAGCCTAGTCTTGATAGACTTCATGATATTTAATTGTTTGGCATGATTTTAAAGGAACTATTTTGTTGATAAATGTTTTTCCTTTAAGGTTATTGATATGCATATATATCTAGATTCGGTTAATATATTAATGGGTCTTATCTAAGTGTGTGATTGTAGTACATGTGTGTTTCCAACCTTGTAATAAGGGAAGGTGTAATTAAGGAGAGAAGGACTAGATAGGTCATTGGTAGGTGAGAAATAGATAATATGAGTGGTAAACTGATTAGCCAGAGTCAGGGAGATCATTTAGTTAGTAGTTGAGTTAATTACACATAGTATCTAAATAACCCAGTGAGTATAATATGCTTAATACAATTTAGATTTAATAACATGCATAATAATGGGTTAGAATTATTAAGTTTCATTAATTCAAGCATGAGGGATTGGCCAAGTGTGAAAACTAAAGTAATTAATAAAAATTATACTTATGTTTTCTCCACCATATTCATTTTTCTTCCATTAAAATTAATGTTATCTCCACCATATATTATACTCCCTCTACTACTTCCATTACCTATTAATTTAAAATTGCAAGTGGTTATAATGGTGACAAAATGACAAATATTTTTAATAGAAAAATAAATATAGTTCCTCACAATGGCCACAAGGAGAATAATGGAAGTTGAATGCTCACTTACTAGAGGATATTTTTAAATACTCATCTTATGGATGGATGTGTTTAATCAATATGAATAGAGAGGAATTTATATAACTTACAAAGGAAAAGAGTAGTTAGAGAACTCAAGGAGGGAATTTTTTTAATCTTAGCATCAGATCTAGGTATTCTTGTCAATGATAATTTAAATCCTATATAAGTACTCAAAATCATAAATGAGATGAATTCTATAGTAACATGTTTAAATTTGGTTTACTTTACTAGTTAAATCAAGGAATGATAATTTCAAAATGATGAATGTAGGATAGATAATCCTGAGTCAAATCCTTATAGAAAACTAAACCTAAATAATAACAATTTATTTTCCCTTAGAAATAAACAAGATATAACTTAGATGAATAAATATTGGCTTATTAGATTTGTTGATATGACAGTCCTCTTTACCATCTGATGAAAATAACATCAATTATGTCCACATTTTGGAGTGAATTTAGCCTTCATAATTACATCTTAACCTATGATTGAACCTTTAGGGTATATTAGGAAATAATTAAATTAAACTAATAAAAACATAATTATGATATCTAAGATTGCAGTGGAAAATTACTTATATTCAAAATTACAACTAAGAAAAGGGGTTCAACATATTTAAGGTCCATATATGATACTTAAGATTATGAAGAATATATAGGTACAATGCATCTAAAAATGATATAATTTATTCATATATCCTCTATAGTAATATTTTGGCCCATAACTTTTATCTAAGTTTTACTAGTTTAGTTGAGCCCATTTTAACACTGGGATTAAAGTTTCTTAGACAATAAATATCCTTGGGTTTTTATTGATTACTTTGGAAAATTATTTCCTTAACCAATGGTATCACCCTATTTAAGTGACTCTTTTTCTCCAAGCAATGTGAAAACAAAAACCATCCCTCTCATCTTATCTGGTAGATTTAATGCTTTTATGACATCATTATTGTCTATATTTTCTGATGTATAAGCCCACAAGAAAAACATTAGTTGCTAGCACATATTTATAAGCTTCTCATAGCCTAATTAAGTCACAAATATTATGGTTATTTATCATTTCCCAAATTTGAGTTGTCAAACAAACATATCATAATCTTGACATTTTACCTGTCAAAAGAGGGTGATTCAGTATTATGGTGTATCAAATGAAAATTATATTGTAATTTTTTTAAAAAAATAAAGATCAAATTATTATTGTATGGCATCCTTTCTCCACATATCTGATTGGTAAATAATGTAAACCCTACTTAATTTTTATAATGAAAGGCAACTGTTATTCGGTTACTGAATAAAAAGGGTGATGTGATAAGAGGTGGCATATTAGTTTAAACTAATTATTTTGGTGCCATCTCCAAAGGACAATTGTACTTCCATTCATCTTCTACATTAAAACAAATAAAAAACCAACTTTAGCACCCCCTTCTCAACCTAAATATTAATAATAGATTTAAATTTTTATACTTGGCATAATTTTCCCAACTTTTGCATTGTGGCATCTTACCACTTCACCCAACATGGCACCACTTGTCCATAAATTTACTTCAGCAAAAAATAAGGAAAAGGGAGTGCCATTTGTATATTATTATATATTTACATTATTAATAAATCAAATTTTATTTAAGTCACTTGATTTGGATTTTTCCTTAATCAATAATAAAGCCTTTCTAAAATTAGTCTTGTACCCCTTATTACACATGTTATTACACCATTTCTTATGTGGATTTTCCTTTACAACTAATCATCATATTATGTACTCCAATGTAAATTATTTTAAACCTTTTTCTTTGTTACTTATTTGCTTAAATACCTTTTATCCACTTGGCACTTCCTAATTTTGTAATGTCTCATTAAGCTATACATTTAGACACTATTACCTTTCATTATAATTTCTAGTTTTTGATAACTAAAATTAAATGGATAGTGACATTTGGATTGGGAAAAACTAAAAGTGATACATTTATTTGAATTATCTTTTTACACAAGGAAATATAAATAAATTCCAATAGATCATCAATTAATAATTACAATATGAGTAATTTATCTAGCATATTATCCAAGCCACAATAATATCCTTGTTTCATCTTTAAAACATAAAAAGTTTGAGACAAGATTATCTAGATGTGAACATAGATGATTAAATCCTTGATACAATAATAATCAGGATAGGAACACTTTTATGAAATGGGAATATCAAAACAATAAATGAATTAATGAAATATTTTAATAATGTCCATGAATCCAAGAATTCTATAAAATATATTCCATAAAGTAGTAACATGGTTTTTTTCCATCTGGCAAATGGATGATTTTTTCTTTATTAAAAGTTTCTTCAACTATCATTTATCAAGATGAATACAATGATAATTATAGGTTTCACTTAAGAAACTAGAATAATTTTCATTTAGTGTTTTATTAAGCATTTATATATAAACTTAGGGTTCTGAAACACTGTTTATTGAAAGATTCTTGTACATAGTTCAAAGTCAAGAATGATTCATCCTTACCCTGATTTAATAACTTCATTTATTTTAGTAGATATTAATTGTTGATATGCTTATTAAGATAGATAAACCCTAGTGGTGTAAATAACATAAATCTAGACTATCAAGCAATCTTCAAATCTTATAAAGTTATTTGAAACATAATAAAATGATTGTTTACACTAAGATATCTTTTATTAATGCAACTCTATGTGATTTAATGTATATATGTGTAATAGCATATGATGTTATGATTAGTACTCATGTGGAATTAGGAATCTTGTATTCATGCTTTATAATTGGGTCATTATCATAACCTGAGAATTAATCACTACCCCTAATGAAATAAACTTAAAGATATTGATAATTTGATTATAGGTACATACCCAAGGTTACTTGTATCCAGATCAACTAGATTGATCATCAATGAAGTAATTAATTAAATTAATTTTGTGGAATAATAGAAGTATGAATTTAAGTCATGGATTGCCTTTAAATACACAATTTAATTGGGTAGTAAAGTGAAACTAAAATAAATAACCTAACTCTACAAAAAACTGACCAATATCATATACTCTCTCTCCCTATGTCTACACAACTTGCTACTTGTCTCAAATGTTCTTCTAGTCAATCTAGTTCAAGCAAAGGAAATACTTACCTTATAGTATGTATTTATTATTCAAGAATGCAAACATTGAAGTAAGCTAATTATTTATACTTCTAAAGGTTTTGTAATTGAATCCTGTTTCAAAACTCTTATTATTATAACTATAATCAATTTCATTTAGTTTTTTGTTGGTATTATTATAGTCTAAAATCACTGAAGAAATATTTAAATTACAAATAAAAGAATTGTATTATTAATAATTTAGTCTTTTATTACATTGTTTAATCATTATAGTTTGATATGATTGTGAAAAGTTGAAGAAATATAATTTATTAGTTTCTCTATATTAATTCTCTATAATAGGTTGGATATGATGTGTGATTACATTAAATACAATGTTTATATGTTCTTTTCAAAATTATTTATCTATTATTATTTAAGCAAGATTCATATAAATTCTTTATAACATAATATGTTTAAAATTTATGTGAATATAATTGTATTTTATTATATTGCTTATACATTTGATTAAATGCAAGAAAAGTCATTAGTAGATTTTATATAGGTACATTGCCAACATAGAATTTTTTTATTAGATTGGAAAACATGAGATACCCTTAGGTAGTGTACTAGAAACCAAAAAAAATAGTTGTTTTTTACTATGCTCTGAAGGGGTTCTACACTACTTGAGTTTTTGAGCCACCTACATAGGAGGGTTGGACAAGCCATCAGTCTAATCCAAGTTGTTTAAACTGTATTATCCACTAAGAAGGGGTGGGAAATGATAGATTCAAAATTAGATTGAGTTATTGAGCCACCCATAAGTGGGGATTGAGTAATCAATTAGCTCAATCTAATATATTCACTGATTTGATGGTGATTCACACACTCAAACCCAAATTCATGGGCTTCACCTCATAGGTAAGTCTAGGTATGCCTCTTTTTCCTTTTTCCTATTTATTTTGATTTGATGCATTTATATAATAAAGGGGGGATTGTAGTCATATAAAATATCACCTGATTGTAATTAGTTTCACCTGAGATAACCCATCCCTAGATTAGCCCTAGACCTAGTTTAGGACCTATTTATACAACTATCTAGATTTTGTGTGGACCTTTACACATCCTTAAACATCTCAAAATGAATCCCAGAATCTCCCCTAGGGATCCAAGCCCTTAGTGCCTCAAGTTATACCACCTAGACACTAGCACTATGCTTTGGACATTAACACCCTGCACTAGTGTTCCATTTTCAACACTAATGTCCATTGCCAAATTTCAACCCCAACTTATACATTTTTAATTCCTAAAACTCCTAGGGTTAGCCTAGACCTATTTTAAACTCCACACAAGCACCAAATCAATATAAATAGATGAATTTTATCCCTTTATCCACTATATTGAAATAAAAAGTAAAATACATAAAAACTCTTAGAATAAGATGTGTATAATCATGGTTATTGATCCTTATTCGACCCTAATTATACATATAGTCATATGCATCCATCTCAAGCCCAAAATACACAAATTTCTAGTCTCAAAACTCATTAAAAACACTCAAGTTGGAATTCATATTAGCATTCACTTGCACTTACACCAAACACTTAGGTGGGAAAACTACATTGGGATTGATCCCTCCTCATAGTATTGGTATGTAAGCAACTCTCAACATAGTGGGGTGTTGAGGATGTCTAGCTATTTTAACCTTTTAGGAATTAGTGAATATAAATCCTATGTTTGTTAAAGAGTTGAGTAGATACAATTAGGGAATTAATATGCAATAAATATAGCCACTAATTTGTTATATAATTGAATATCTTTTACTTTTTTAAAAATAGAATTAAGTAGTACAATTAAGAAGTTAGTTGGAAAATAAATGAGACAAATGATCTAGGTGCTAGAAATTGAGATGGAAGCTAGTCTAAGTATTATAAACTAGATCCTATTTTTATAATATATCTTAGATATTAGTGCCATAATTGGATAGTAGCATCATTATTATAAATATGATAGTACTATCCTTTTTATAGGACTAACACAAGATTCTAAGTGCATCAGTGTCTAGATATCTAAGGTTTTTTCCTATATGCATGAGTTTTAAAACCCTATACTTTTCTTGTAATTACTAATTTAGTGATCAAACCCTAATCTTCTATGTATTTAGGTAATTTGGTTGGCATGAGCTTAAAATTGTGTTTGTTAGTAGGTTAAGATGGACATCCTCAATACCCCAATGTGAAGTGAGCTTATTATATACCAATATGCTGAGGAGGGTCAAGACTGATGTATTTCTCCCCACTTAAGTGCTAGTGCAAGTGCAATTGATGCTAGTATGATAGTGGCCTTGAGTGATTTGAATGTGCTTGAGATTGGAAATTTGGGTAATCTAAGCTTAGGGACATTGTAGATGGTAGTATATAAAAGTAGGGAATAATAAGGATTAACAACCTCAATTATGCACAACTTATTTTGACTCTGAATGAGTATTTTTTATCTTGTTTATATCAAGTGGTTATAGGGCTAAGATTCAAGTATTTATACTATCCTATTTCTATGTGGATGATAAAATATATTTAGGTCAACCCTAATAATTTTTGGTTTTGAAAGGCTATTTATTTTGGAAAAGATAGAGAAAAGTACAGTAGCACCATATGGCATGAGTGTCCTTATTATGGTGCTAGTGTAAAACTAAAAAAACACTAGGAAAAAGGGTAGAGATTAGTAATTGAGGATTTAAGACTATTCTAGGTATGACTAGGGATGATTTTATCTCGCACAAAGGCTAGATAGGTGTGATAATAGGCTTTAGGATAGGTCTAGGTCTAAGCTAGGGATGGGAAATCTCAATTATCACTCTTATAACTCAAATACCACTTTTAGGTGATTACATCCCCCCATTACTATATAAGTGTAGAAAATTAAAATGACTAGAATAAAGGAAAAATAAGCATACCTCAACTTACCTAAGATTTGAAGCTAGTAAAGTTGGGTCTTAGTATGTGAACCATGTTCTAATACATGTCCCACAAATGAAATGTGCATAAATTAGTCCTTAAGATATATCAAAATAGAAAAACTAAACTGAGTAAAGAATTAAAATTGAGTAAAACTAGGTAAAGAGATAGGAGAGAGGAAAATAATTAATATACCTCACTGGGTACATAAACTAACGTATAAACCTAGTGACAACATGTGTATATGTGTATATAGTGATCAATCATCGAATAGATTTGATTACACTAATATAAATCAATCTAATTTTAAATCCACCATTACCCACCCCTAATTGATGGATCAAAACTTGTGAATAACATGGATTAGACTAATAGTGTGTCTAAACCTCTCATGTAGGTAGATCAAGAACTCAAGTAAGATATGAATTCATCATTACCCACCCATGTGTAATAGATGAATCTAAAATTTAAACTATGTGAACCAATTGTAAATGTCTAATTGGGTATATCTAACTTGGTATGTAAGCTTTGCATCCACTCAAGTACATTAGGGACTCTAAGCCCCTCATGAATGATAACCACTATAAATTGAGTAAGGAATGAAAAGGGTGTGTAACTTATAATATGATGTTAGGTGTGTATAATGTAGAGAATGACATGTAATTTGTTATTCCATTAGATTAGCTAGTGTGTAAATGATCATATGAAAATAATGTGTCATGCACATGTCCACAAATTTTATATCTAAGCATGTGAATTCTAGATTGAGTTACAATAGTATGTATACGGATAACTAAATTGAATATGGGAATAGTTGTGTTTCACACCATGCCCCTAATTTGATCAAACTAATATGAATCTAAGGCGAACTAGTATGAATTTGAGAAAAAATAACCAAAATTCATAAATTTGTAACTAAATATGTGAAAACCTATAATGTACCTAATGTACTTTTCTAGCCATTCTAGATTTTTTTAAATTGAGGATAGTAGATAGTAGCACCATATCATGGATATTAGTGAGTTTTTTGGAAATGTGGTGATAGTTTCCTAATTTAGGTGCTAGTGTCCTAATCTAATTTATATGTAACTATACTACTTTTTGGGTCACTATTTACCTAAGTCTAATGTTTTTTAATTAAAACTATGTGATGAAAAATATACTATGAGTGAAATATAGGACCCTAAACTCTGTGACAAACCCCTATGAATTCCATTTATTTTGAGGGGAGTTTTTGAACTTGTGAAATAATTATCCTCAAAAGTAAAAGCTCTGTAAAGTGTGTGTCAGATGGAGTATATATGATATTTGCATAATAATCTAATATAGTGTGCATACACAACATCAAAATGTAAGATAATCTAAGAATAAATATGTAATTTAATATGTATGTCATTTATAATGTTCATAAGGGTATCATTATAGATATAACAATATATGTAACAACAAATCTAATTAAAACCTAGGTATCTACCTAAGGGGATGAGACATGATGTCCATCAGAACACCCAAGGAGGAAGGGGAGATGTATGAGGTCCCACATGTCATATAAAACTAGAGTGTGTACTAAATAAAGACAAATTTCTTTTCCATGACACATACAATAAATCATGCATATAAAACACATGAGGCATGTAAATTGGGCCAAGGGGCCACAATACAAGGGACATGGGCATATGCCATTAAATCTAAGAAAAAAAGACATACAAGAACATATTAAAATGTACAAATATGCAAGTAACAAGAAATTTGGCATAGAGCCACATAGAAGGACACGTTCAAATGTCTACATACACAATTAGGAAGTCACACATAAGAACATGGTTACATGTCCAAAACATACATACTATGAATAAAAGTGGCATGGAGCCAAAGAATAATGGCATATTCAAATGTCCTCAAATAGAATAAGCATAGAGATATAATCAAGTCTAATCTATGAAAGATAGAAATGAAAGTATGATGAATATGTAATATAAATATGTGTAAGGGTGAGGATATACATATGCTGAGTTTAAAGTAGTAGTAGTAGATAGGAAATAATCTAAGAAAGAGAAGCACGACCAATATCAAGATATAATAATGTTAAATCTAAGATGTAGAGTATAGAAAGATATAAACTAAGAATCTAAAGTGTGTATAGGGTGGCCCCAAGTGAGTGAACCTATAAAGTGAAGACCCATGTATCAGTGTATATACCCTCAATGGGTAGATAATACCAAGTTTGGATTGATGTAGTAGCCCTGAGTCCTATATAAATTTGTAAGTACTCAAAAAGAACAAGTGAAGCATGTATGTATGATAAAATTTACTATACTAAGATATCTAACATATGTAGTGTCTAGAAAATATAATAATTGTAAACATAACAATACATACATTCTATAATTTTGTGTTTTCTAAGTAAATATTTGAATGTTTTTGTGTTTTATAGATATAATTTGTGTAAAATCAATATAAAAATGAAATTGTTTATTTTTTATTTTTTATATGTAAAATATTCATATATACATGATGTTTAATGGGTTCTTGATTACTTTCCCATCATTTGAAGCTAGACGGTATAATTTTGGGATAACATTTTCTATGATTATGTATGTTCCAAGCCAATTTAGCTTAAAATTTACTTTTTTCTCTTCATTAGCGTTGATGTTTCTTAGATTTTATTTTAAAACCAAATCCTTTACTTAAAATTGCCTACCATGGACATGGCTATTGTATGTCCATTGGATTCACTTATGATATGCCCTAAGATAATATGTAGCTTAGATGTGAGTGTGATCAAATTGTTCTTATTCATGGATATGTCTCTCTCTATATTGATCCTTTCTGATGAGCCATTTGAAAAAGTCCTATAAGGATGGGATTTTTAATTCTAGGGATAACTACTTTTGTGGCATATACTAGGGAACAAGAAATAGCTCTTGTTAGTGTGTGTATATTGATGCGGCTATCCCATAGTGCATCAATGAACTAATTGTGCTAATCATTGCCAAATTTGGTAATTATTTTACTAAATATAATATTGATTATCATGTTTTTTTGCTTTTGATTGACCATTTTCCTATGTGAAATATGGAGTAGAGAACATGTCTAATATTTTATATTTGGCACAAAATTTCATTACTATTTTATTCTTGAAAGAGGTTCCATTGTATGTGATTATGGCTATTAGGAGGACAAAGTAGGAAATAATACTATTCATGAGGAAATTTAATATATATTCTCCATTTTTGGATTGTAGTGGAATGGATTCCACCCATTTTGTAAAATATTTAATAGCTATGATAATGAATTTATAACCTTTTACAGATTTTTGATTTATCCTGATGATTTGATCAAAACCCCATAACATGAATGGCCATGGAGATATGATAGGTTGTAGTTTCTATGAATGGGCATGGTTTAGGATGTCATGGCATAGACATTTGTCACATAACTTGGTATACTCTTGGCATTCTTACTCCATGGTTGGATAATAGTAACCTTGCTTGATTAATTTGTGTGACATCACTTTACCATTGAAATGACCACTATATTCACTATCATGTCCTTGTCTGATATCCAATTTAGCTTCTTCAGCTCACAAAATCATAGTAAGTGTTCCTCAAAGTATATTTTGAATAAATCCCTACCAATAAGGACATATCAGAGGGAGTTTCATTTTAATTTTCATTCTTCATTTCTTGTGAACGTATCAGGTGTAATAGATTAATGTAAAAAATTGTATATGTTAGATAACCATTCAAATTGTGTTGTGTTATTGATCCAAAACTTAGATGTTTTGATTGATAGATATTTTAATAATGTGAAAATAACATAGTAACAATGAATTCTCTGAGAAGAGATGTTTTATTACTCAAGATCGCAATACAACTATATTCTTATCTCTGGGAAGAGATGTCTGACTTTTCATTTTAGGTTACATCTTTATTTATACACATTTTGAAAGTATGAGGAGGATGTGAAAGGTCACCAATCTCAAGGGAGATTAACTTTTTTGACTTCCATGATTTAAAACAATATAAAATTTAAGGAATTACTATTTTTAGAAGCTTACTATTTTTAGACTACACTACTAAAATTAAAATTTAGGACACTTTCATTAGGTTTTTGGGGACCAAAAACCACCAAGAAAATATTAGTTCCATCTCACCATGTTCTCCTCATTATTATCTTTCCAATGGTTCAAATGGGGAGTCAATTGGAGCTACAGTGCAAAAGTTATGGCTCCCAGAAGTTTTTTCATTAATTGGGGTAGAACCATCACCTGAATTGTCACCTGAATTATTTCCAGGATCATTCCTTCCTCCTTGAGAAGTGCTAGTCCCCATTGCATCAATATTCCTCATTAGGTATGGTATTTGTGTCTTAATTTTATTCTCTATGAGACACTCACCTTGGTGGCTAAGATAGCCCCTTTTAACCACCTGATAAAGCAGAATAGAGCATCCTCTTCTTGTCTTCATTCAGGCATCCACAATCTGATCCTCCTCCACTAGAGTAAAACTCTATGGATCAAGATTGTCAATTTCTAGTTTTTATACTATGAATAAAGTACCAAATAGAGGTGGATGATATGGTTTTAGGATCTTGACATTGAATATTAGATGTAGACCAAGGTAGGCTAGTAGGTTCAACTCAAAAGTATTTTCTCCAACTTTTATGGTGATGGTGTAGGGACCATATTATAGAGGCTGAATTTTTCTATGTGGGCCTGAAATTCATTCCTTTTGAAGCCACAACCAAACCTTTTCACCTATATAAAAATGGTGTTCAATCCTATGTTTTTCATGGCATTGCTTATACTTTTGATTCATCTTCTCCAAGATGTCACGAATTTTTTGCTAGATGTGTTGCATTTGTTTAATGAATTTTGTTGATTTTGCTACCTCAGATATCTCATAAGGTGTGTATTTCATGGTGTATAATAAAACATATATATCAATTGGTGCCATTTGTTGGAACCCAAATCATACTTAGAATGGATTGTGCTTGGTCAAGTTGTGTAGGGCCCAATTGTATCCATGTTGTATTAAAAGAAGACCCTCATCCCATGTGTGTGGATGTTTGGAGTGATACATCTAAATCATGTAATAAATTAATAAATTCCCCACTTTTGTCTAACCATCAATCTATGGATGGAAGGTTATGGACTTCATCAGCTTGGCATCCATCATCTTCGATAGAGTGGACCAAAAGATTCTCAGGAACCTACTATCTCGATCTAAGACAATGGATTTAGGGAGACAAAAATGGAGCCATACATGACTAAAATATAGTTAGTAGTTTCTTCAGTAGATATATTTTTATTACAAGTAATCATTATAACCATTTTTGAAAAACAATCAACTATAACAAAAATACAGTCCTTACCATGTTTTGAAGTTGGAAAACCTAAGAGAAAATCCATTGAGATAGATTCACAAGGCCTGATTGGTTCTGGTAATGGCATGTACAATCCTTGCTTCTTATTTGTTCACTTGGATAAAACACATGGGGTTAAATATTTGAGGTACCTTTCCACATCCTTTCACATATGGGTCTAGTAGAAGTGTTTTTAAAGAACTTCCAATGTCTTTTCTACACCAAAGTGTCTAGCTGTCTTACTAAAATGTGCTTCCCATATCATATTTTGTTGCTATATAGTTGAAACACAGATGTACCCCATATGATAGAGGAAATTATCTTGTAAATATAAATCACAAACTATTTACCTTCTTGAAGCACCTAATATGTATCATCAAAGGTAGGATTTGCTTCATACAAAGCACCCCAAGTGACAGTCTCATGTCTGCATAGGTTAATAACTATTGTGAGTGTAGTAATTGGTGGTTGGCTTAGATAATATATGGCCATATTTGAGCTCCCATTTTTGTGTTAGATTAAAATATGTAATTGATACAAATATTTGGCCCTCTTTTGGTGCCTCTCATTTGTTAGTTTTCTCTATATCTAGATGAATTCCAATGGTCTATGGTTAGTGTGGATCACCATCTCTTTCCCCAAGATGTAGTGTTTCCATTATTTGTAGGCTTGCACAATGGAATATATCTCCTTGTCACATGTCAAGTATTTCTTGATTGTATCACTAAAATTTTCACTATGATATGGAATAGGATGGCCACGTTGCATGATGATAGCTCCCATAGCATATTTAGATGCATCTATCATCAACTCAAAAGGTTGATTCAAATATTGAAAGGAAAGAATAGGGGCTAAGTAAAGTCTATTATTCAATTTATCAAATGCCCTTTATTTTATTTCACCCCACTAAAATATGGCTTTAGCTCCTCCTTTAGTCACTTGGGTTAGTGGCCAAGCAACATGTGAGAATCCAAGAACAAACCTATGAGAGAAATTTACAAGACCCAAGAAGATTTAAATTTATGTGAAGGTCCTTGATGTAGCAAATTATTTAATAACCTAAATATTCTCCAAATCAACATGGACCCCTTCCTCATTCATAATGTACCCTAGGTACTAAATTTTTTTCATCCCAAATGTGCATTTTTCAAGATTTGCATACAACATGTGCTCCTGAAGAGTTTGAAGCACCTTAAAAACATGTTGCAAATGTTCCTCCCATGTTCTATTGTAGATGAGTATGTCATCTAGGTATAAAACCATGAATGAGTTGGTAAAGGGTCATAGGATGTCATCCATCATCCTCATGAAGGTTACAGGTGTGTTAGTTAAGCTAAAAGGTATAACCAACCATTTAAAGAGCCCCTCCTTAGATTTGAATGTAATCTTCCAAACATCGATGGGATCAATGGGAATTTGGTGTTAGCCAGATTTGAGATTAATTTTGGTAAATAACTTTTCACCATAGAGTTGGTCCAATAGGTCATCAATCCTAGGGAGGGGGTAGTAATTCTTCACAGTGATTTTATTCAGGGCTTTATAGTCAATGCAAAGCCTCTATGTTCCATCTTTCTTTGGTGCTAGGAAAATCAAGCTACCATAGGGTGAAGAGGTTGCCCTGATGTGACCTTTTTGGATTAATTATTGAATCTATATTTTTATCTCATCATTCTCTAAAATTGATCTATGATACACATGATTTTTAGGAAAAGGTAATCCTAGGATCAAATCGATAGAATGTTTTACATATTAATGCAATGGAACTCCTATGGGTGACTTGAATAAGTCATCATATTCTCATGTGACTTGTCTCATCTACTTTTGTTATTGTGTTGATTGTGTAGTCAAGACTGCAACATCATCTTTCTTGGATTTTTGTGGTTTAATCACCATGATAATTAATTGCTTTGTCTTCTCCACCAATCTCTTACATTTCTTAGCACTAATCAGGGAGATAGATGTGGGAGGTGGTACCTTTGGTACCATGTAGTGCCATGTTATAAGAGTGAGGGTGATTCTTTAGGTTTATGATTCATAGATAGCATGTTGATCATACATGAATGGATGATCAAGAAGTACATCACAAACATCTAGATTGACCACATCACATTAGACTTCATCTTGGAAAGGTTTTATTTCATATGAAAGAAGACACTGATGGTTGACACAGAGGTCTCTCCCTAGGCTCAACCATATAATACTATATAGCTTTGGGTGAGGCTTCATGGATAGATTTAGAATTTTCATAACTTTAGTAGAAATTAATTTTTTTTTACTCCCACTATCAAGAATGAAATGTAGAAGCTTAAATTTTACCCATAATTTGGAGTGAAATAATATTTCCTTGTCATGTGGCCTTTCTTCATGGGTCTGTGATGAAGTAATGATGGTATAAAGCTTAACATCTACAATATATTCTTCATCCTCTTTGACTGTAGGTTATGTATGCGATAGAGTAGTAGATGTTGAGTATTATGACTCAAAAAATAGTGGCTTGATGGCTCGACATTATTCTTTGGAGTGAGTTTCAGTGTTGTGGTAATCACATCATTTTCCAATCTTCCCCTTCTAGGTTTTATTATCTTGAAACTCCTTTTGCTTCCAATTTTGGCCTCATGTTTGACCTTCCTTGTCACTTTTCCATTTTGAAGGCTGACTCTTCATATTCTTTCTCCCACGCTTATGCTCAATCTTCACTATGAACTTGTATGCCTCACTGAGGGTTTCTAAATTGAAGAGTTCCATTTCCCCATATATGTACCATTATAGTCCACCATGATATTTGAGATTCTTACGTTTCTCACTTTCTTGGATGAACAATATTGTAGATAGAGAATGAAAAATGTTAGTCTAATCTTGAACATATTGGTCCTTACCTTGGTGAAGTTGTTTCCACTATATGTACAAATCATCATATGCTCCAATGGGATAGTATTATTCATTTATCACTTCCATGAAATCATCCTAGGTAGGTTCCACCTCAAGGACAATTTCAACTATATTTAACCTCTTTTTTTACACTTTCCAACAATTTTTCATGGGAAATGATGCTTTTAAAAGATCAAAAGTGATCTTTTCTCCATCGGTGAATTTATTTATAAAGAAGTAGGAAGACAATTGATCCAACCAATTTTATAGTACATCAAAATTGATTTTGCCTTCAAATGTATGGATACCAAAATTCACCTAAACCTTGAAGGGTGTTGGGCACTGAAAGGATATTCCATGGATGAGGAGCTAAGAAGAGCAGATGAGGAGCCAAAATTTCCCATTAAGAGTTATTGGATAATTTGGCCCTAGTACTACTAATTTTTTTAAAGATAATCTTGAGGTCAAATTATGTGAGTAACATAACCCATATATAAATATTGATAGGGAGATTCAATCTTGACATGAGGAATTTTAAAGGATCAAATATTGTAATGACTTATGTCTCATTGTTAATCATATAGTGGTGGAGCTTCTGAGTATTAAATACAAATGAAAAACAAAGTTTTTATATTTTCTCATAATTTTTTTCATAAACAACAAGTGTATGATTAATTTATTAAATATCCCATTATTTATGTTGATCATCATGTTCTGTTAAGAGTACACCAAGTGCATGATCAGTCACTGAGAGGTAAACTAGAATTCACTTGTCAAGTGTTTGTGGTACCAAGATAGGTGGGTATATCAATTATTATTTGAGTGTGTCAAATATTTATTGACATGTTATGTCACATTCAAATTTTATATCCTTTTTAATTAATCTAGTGAATAGTTGATTCTTATCTGTGAGTTGTACCACAAAGTGGCATATTTCTTGAATCTTGCATTAGAGGGAGTGAAGTTCATTTAAATTGGTAAGAGGAGGCATATACATGATTTATTTGACTTTCTTAGGGTCAACCTAAATGTTTCATTAGAATATTATAAATCCTAAAAGTTTACCTAATGAAAGCTTAAAGATGCATTTCTTAGGATTGAGTCATATAATATATTTTCTTAGTCTCTCAAAAATTTGTCATAAATATATTAAATGATGTTATTTCTCTTTTGATTTTGTAAACAAATAATTGACATAATCTTCAATTTTTTTTATAACAATCATATTAGGAACATATGTTACACCTCTTTACTTTGTTAGTATATTAGTTGTTATGGATGCATATGCTTTGTAATTCATCCCGTGAACATTTTGTTTTATCCCACATTCATGAGAAGTAGTATTTACTTAGATTAGACATAGTATATAAGTATGTTTTGAATCTAATGAAGGCATCCATGAATTTATTGTATTGAGCTTCCTCAAAGGAGGTTTCCCCCTCAAAGTGGCTTGTGATAAATATAATCCATTCAATTTTTTTGATAATTAAATAAATCTATTAATTCATGCCTTTTCATTAAATAAATCTATTATTTAATGTATTTTTATTAAATTTTTTCAAGAGGATCCTATCATCTAGAATCATATCACTTTCTAGGGCCAAATATTTTTTCTCTTAGAAATGTTTTTCTATTCCAGTACATAATTCATTTAAGTATTTTTATATATCACAATAATCTCTTTCAGATCAAGGTAAATTCCTATCCACATAGCTATGGAAGTGCTTAGGTGTAATCCCTAAAACTCAGTATACAATAAGAACCCCAAAGTAACTAGCCCATTGAGAGGACCTACTAGCAAAATGGGTAATGAACCCATCTTAATTGACTAATCCCCACCCATGAGGAAAACCAAGAGATAGCATTTAGGGGTAAATCCATGGCCAAAAAATTTATGGAGATTAGTACTTGCTCAAATGGACTTGATGGCTAGATAAATATCTTTAAAACCTTAGGCATCTATGGAAACTTGGGGCCCATTTCTATTAGTTTCATAATATTACTAGTATATTATCATAAAACTTGCCATATCAGATCTTCACATATTAAAAATAGAGTATAACCAAACTTACCATACTAGTTTCATCATATTACCAAAAGAGTATCAAAAAACTACCGTATCATATCTATTCATATTACTAGTAAAGTATCAGAAGACTTATCATATTTATTTCAGAATATTCCCAATAGACTATAGAGTAAATTACTTTTCATTTTTTTCCATATCTCTCCATCTATAGCCTCATTGATCCTCAAAATTTATCCAGACACTTGAAATTCCATTCTCCACATCTCCTTCCTTGAGGTCCTATATCTTGATTCCACTCCTAATTCTAATAAATCTCAATTTTCCTTTTTTGGGTTTTGCCATAATTTCTTCTATTTTTATGTATTTTCCTTAAAACATTTCCATAATTTTCATCTCCCTTTTTTAATCCTTTTTCCCTCTTTCATAAATTTTCTAATTTTTCATCTTCAATTCTGAAATTACCCTCACCTTCATTAATCATACTCCCACTTAGCAAAAAAAAAGTAAAATTATCTTTACCCCTTCTAGTTACAACTACATACTCATTTTCCTACCCTTATTTTAGCATAAGATTAACCTTAAATTTTGAATTCAAGTATTTTAGATTCAAAATTAATATATTTTAAAGTGTGCATCAATGTGATCATCCTTATGATGATTAAATAAAATAATTTGATACTCTTTTTAAAATTACTTTACATAATTTTTATCTATAGACTTCTCAAGTTTGAATTAAATACCTATAGGCATGTAAATTGACCAAATAAAAATCAAATTAAAAACATAAATGGATCAAAACATTAAAATGATGTAATCAATGGTATAAGGGATAAAAAAATATAAATAATAGATTTAGTGGTGTCAAATATTCCTAGGTAAGATTTGATGGCTAAAAATCTTCCCATGGAAGAATATGTGGATAATCAATGGCCATAAAATCCATCCCAATAAATAAATAAACAATATAATATAGAGGTATAATAAATAAATAATCATTTAATCACAAAAAAATAAAAAATAAATAGAAAATCACATAATTTAAGACCACAATATCACACAAAAAGGGAGGGATATGAAAATACATAAATAAGATCAATAATACCCTAATTCATATCAATGATCTATATGCAAAAAAAAATACTACTAATTTTATAATACAAGCCTTATAGAAAAATTAGTGTTCTACATTGTTTCCCTTCTTTGGTGTGTATATGTGATTGAGTGCATACTCATGTCAACATGAAAATACTACATAATTGAAGCATGTACCTTGATTTACCTAGGGAGAAAAAGTTTAATATTTTTAAACACATCTATCCACACATTTATTTTTTTGAATATTAAAATTAATAAATATCTTTAAAAATATACAATTATAATGAATATTTAATGTTGAATCAATCTGTAAACATAATACTGAAAAAAAAGTAATTTAAAATTGGGAAAATTAAAATGACTACATCAGGTGTTATTAATGTTATCATTGCTCACCATAAAACCAAGCACTATTTTAATGTTAAAATTTCAAGAGTTAATATAGATATAATCCACTTATTAATAAATGAATTAAACAAATGAATAATTTATAGTGCCTTAATTTTAGTCAAGTTTCCTCAATTTCGTTTTATCAATAATTTATCTTGCTCAATTTTTTTGTATAGTTTCTTTTGCAAAATACTTTTTTTTTCTCAATAATTTTTACTCAATACTTATTTTTAAACACTTAGGTCAATCATTTTGTTTGATTATAAGAGTTATTAAACTAAATATATTTGTTAATGCAACATTGAACTACCCATGATTACTTCACAATGTTAAAATGTGTAATGACTCAAATAGAAGTAACATGCCTTTTTATTCACAATTAACTCACTAAGGTTTAAGTAGGAGTTAACCATTATGTTCATAAAAATAAAATATTGGTTATAGTGAATGATTTTGGACACCGCTTTGGAAGTGTAAAAAATGGCATTGATTATTTTCTACCATGGCATCCATTAATATTTATGTATTTATTTTCATTATGCTCTCATAATTGATTATATTGATTTATTTTTGACATCATCATAGAGGCAAACCAAGTAGTGTCAATTTGTTTCCACCATGGAATATATAAAATGATTCTTTAATAATTTTGGTTCCTATTTGATTATGTTCTCTGTGTATTGGGATTAAACTTGGGATTCCAAATACAATGGTCATTTCAATAGGTAAAAGGTATAATACCATTATAGATTTGATGCATATAAAATACTAACTCCCAAAGAGATATAGTTCTATATATGAAAGGGTCATGTATGATGGATGTTGGAATGGATCTAAAAGGGGAGTGAATTATAAAATTTCTATAAATAAAGAGTGTGGAAGACATTATTAGATCTAGGGTGTCATTAGACAATAAAGATAAAGTTATAGGTATGAAGGTGACACTAAGTTGTAAAAAAAGAGATATAAAAATAATGTATAGATATAAATGAATTAAATGACATCAAGAATGTAGTATACTATCAAATATGTAAAACATACAACATGATCAAATTATAAAATAAAGAGGCTATGGTTAGGGATACTTAGATTGGGTTGAATTTTCAATGAAATAATCTCCCCTTTGTATTTTTACACTTATGAAAGATATAGATAACTTCAAGATAAATAGGTGAAACCTTAAGTAAAACAAAGTTGGTTCCTCTAAATCATTGGTATGACTTGAAGATGTAACTCCTACTCTTTATATATTTAACACATTTATTACCAACTTGTATTGCTTAAATTGTATGCTCATCTAAAAATAAATATTCCTATTCTTACTAATAAGGGATGAATTTAGAGCACAATAAAAGTGAATTTAAGGTTTTATTCTTAAGAAGTAACATCTATGGAATCTTAAAAATATGGTTTCTAACACTAAAATTAAAATATTAGTTTTAGCCAATTTCACTATATTGTCTGACCAAAAAAAAGAAAACAAATTAGAAAAAAGTATGTAAGTGGTCCAATTGATGATGTTATCCAAAATAAGTTTACTAATAGATGTCATTGGTTGGGTTGACGACATCAATTATGTATATGAAATGTTAGCAAATGGGCTTGAAAAATGATTACCAATATTAAGATGAAATATATACTAATATGATGGTGATATAAATATATTAGTGTGAAAAAAATCCCATAACACATCTCTTACAAACTGAAATAATATAACCCATCACAATCCTAGTGTATGTGGAAAGCTACACTCAAG